>CAWUFW010008918.1:600000-836077 GCA_963921515.1 Calotriton arnoldi | reverse complement strand
GTGCTTCGTTCAGTTACGTATTGCTTGGTCTCATGATAATGAAGTGTTACTGTGCAGGAACCCATGTGGTCCAGGGGGAATGTGTCCTATCCTGTGGTGTATCCATGTCATCCATAGCAGCATCTGAGGGTGTCATGTGTTCAGTATTTGGCAATGGGATTTCCTACTTAGATTAGCTATTTCACATCTCTGGCTTCCACCCTGCACATCTGTTGTGCCTGCCATTGTTCAATTCGTCTACTTCCCTGACCGTGTGGCCATCTCCACTGGACATGCAGGTTTGGGCATCAATGGGGAAGGACTCATCTGTGTTGTCAGTGCAACATTGCTATACAAGTGTGTTGGATCTGTGCTGATGATTACGTTGGCACTTCCATGACCAGGCTGATGTGACGGGAGCCCTCATTTGGTGCTAATTGTTGATTGTGTGACCAAGTGCTCAGCTGACATGATGGGGCCCTACTGAGGCAACATATGGCACAGCTTTCCTCACACAGGAGTGGAGTCCCCTCATGGCAGTGTGTACTCCTGTGACATTGCCTGCGCCCAAGGTGTGTGTTGTATGTGCATGTCTGTGTGTTCACTTCCGTTTAGCTGTGCATGCTGTGATCCCTAGTGTTGTACCTGTTTGTGATGCTTGCTGAGTTGACCTATGTTCCCCAAAGTCTTCTCCCTGGGTTCTCTGTGATGTGGGTGCATGGCACATTACTGGTCATCAGGGTGTCACCCATAGGTGTGTTTGCTGTCAGGGCTTAGTTTGTGTGCAGACGCAGATGGGTCACAGTCAGGTTTCCCCTTGGCACTTGTTGTTTGCCCCTGTCATGTGATTTCCAGTTTGTGTTATCTTTCAGTGATTGTGACACGTTGTGTGTGTGACTGCTGGCACTCCTCAGGGTCCGGGCTGCAATGTTGGTTGTTGTCTATGTGTGTTCTTTGTGGGTGACCTTGGCTTCTTCATTGGTGTGTGACTGTGGCTGGGATCCCATTGGTTGGTGTGGTATTGCCGTCATGTACATGTACAGCGTAGTGTGCAGTGTGTCAGACATTCAGGAGTCTTGTTGAGTGGCCATGTGTGATGTGTTTCTGCACCTTGGTTCCCACCCACCACCCTGGAATAGTGATGGGTGCATGTGCAATGTCACCAGTGCATGTGTGCTTCACTGCTGCACATTGTTGGAGGTCGAGGGTGTGGTGTTGAGTGTGTGCAGATGAGAGTTGTTGCCCGGCTAGGCCCCTGCCTCCATGTTGGCCTTGGCTTACTGGCCATGCTGATTGATTTGTGCTTGTGTAGGTGTGATGGTAGTTTGTTGCTCAGGACACATGACTGTGGTTCACAGTGTGAACGACATTTAGCTTTGTCATCACAGTGGGATTAGTAATGCAGCCCAGGGTCACCACATTGTGGGGGCCCTGGGGGTAGTGCTGTGGTGTGTCTGTGTCTTGCTGTGTCAGTTGCTGTTCCTACGTGCCTGTGTGACATGTGTGATTTGTGCTCCCTCTCATCTGACAATGCCTGCTTGCCCACATAAGGGATTTGGATCCATGAGTTACCTTTGTGTGGCACTGTATGCACATCTGTATGATTGGTATTCAGGTCTCCTCATGTGTTGTGTGGTTGCCTGGGGACACTGGCACCCCCTCACCTGTTGTGTATGATGTGCAGTGTGGGTCTGCCTGTTTGTGTTTGTGCATCTGCACCACTGCATTGGCATATCTTGGGTGTGCCATTGGCTGTATGTAGTTTGGTGGGTTTCCCCTGCTGTCCCTGGGACTCCTAGGTCATCGGTCAGCACAATGATCATGGTTTGTGTGTCCCATTGCTGCCATGGTATGGTATCTGTTCACCTCACATCTGCAGTCTCCACAGGGTATCTGCATTTGTGTGCCCATTGGTGCAAATATGTGGGTCTGCATTCTGATGGTCACTTCTGTCATTGTGTCATTGATGAATGTTGACAGTGTCAGCCCCCATGGGTGTTGTTTGTCTGCACATGGCCAAAGGTATGTCTTATTTGCACTGCAGTATTTGGCTCCCCCAATTTATGTTGCAATGGGACACATACACTACTTTGCCACTGATGTGTTTTTGTTCTGTGACCAGGAATCATCCATGCAGTTTGGCAGTTGCAGCTCTTTCTTTGTCAACACTTACCTTTTGGTCACTGTGGTGATGGGGCGTTAGACCCCATTGCCACAATGTTCTGAATGTGCTTCAGCTATGGACCCCACACTTACCTTTTGGTCACTGTGATGATGGGGTTTAGACCCCATTGCCACAATGTTCAAAATGTGCTTCAGCTATGGACCCCACACTTACCTTTTGGTCACTGTGATGATGGGGGTTTGGACCCCATTGCCACAATGCTCAAAATGTGCTTCAGCTATGGACCCCACACTTACCTTTTGGTCACTGTGATGATGGGGGTTTGGACCCCATTGCCACAATGTTCAAAATGTGCTTCAGCTATGGACCCCACACTTACATTTTGGTCACTGTGGTGATGGGGCGTTAGACCCCATTGCCACAATGTTCAGAATGTGCTTCAGCTATGGACCCCACACTTACCTTTTGGTCACTGTGATGATGGGGTTTGGACCCCATTGCCACAATGGTCATGGCCTGCTTGCATTGTGGGGCCACACACATATATGTGTGGCACATGTGCTAGGGGTCATATTGTATGTTCAAAGTCATGTTCAGTGTTGTAGGCATTTGACACAGTCTACACACGCTTGTCATGGTGTTGGGGGATGTCTTTTTCTTGCATTCCCTAGGTTGTGGTGTGCTGGTTGTGTCATGCATTGTCCATCCTATGAGTGGGGGTGGTAGTGGTGGTAGGCATCCAGCCCCCCTGGGTGAGGGTGGTAGTAGTGGTAGGCATCCAGCCCCCCTGGGTCAGGGTGGTAGTAGTGGTAGGCATCCAGCCCCCCTGGGTGAGGGTGGTAGTAGTGGTAGGCAACCAGCCCCCCCTGGGTGAGGGTGGTAGTAGTGGTAGGCATCTGGCACCCCCATGGCTAAGGGTGGTAGTGGTGGTGGGCATCTGGCACCACCCTGGCTAAGGGTGGTAGTGGTGGTGGGCATCTGACACCACCCTGGCTAAGGGTGGTAGTAGTGGTAGGCATCCAGCCCCCTGGGTGAGGGTGGTAGTAGTGGTAGGCATCCAGCCCCCTGGGTGAGGGTGGTAGTAGTGGTAGGCATCCAGCCCCCCTGGCTAAGGGTGGTAGTAGTGGTAGGCATCAAGCCCCCTGGGTGAGGGTGGTAGTAGTGGTAGGCATCAAGCCCCCTGGGTGAGGGTGGTAGTAGTGGTAGGCATCCAGCCCCCCGGGTGAGGGTGGTAGTAGTGGTAGGCATCCAGACCCCCTGGGTGAGGGTGGTAGTAGTGGTAGGCATCCAGCCCCCTGGGTGAGGGTGGTAGTAGTGGTAGGCATCCAGCCCCCTGGGTGAGGGTGGTAGTAGTGGTAGGCATCCGGCCCCCCTGGGTGAGGGTGGTAGTAGTGGTAGGCATCCAGCCCCCTGGGTGAGGGTGGTAGTAGTGGTAGGCATCCAGCCCCCTGGCTAAGGGTGGTGGTAGGCATCCAGCCCCCCTGGCTAAGGGTGGTAGTAGTGGTAGGCATCCAGCCCCCCTGGGTGAGGGTGGTAGTAGTGGTAGGCATCCAGCCCCCTGGGTGAGGGTGGTAGTAGTGGTAGGCATCCAGCCCCCTGGGTGAGGGTGGTAGTAGTGGTGGGCATCTGGCACCCCCTGGCTAAAGGTGGTAGTGGTGGTGGGCATCTGGTACCACCCTGGCTAAGGGTGGTAGTAGTGGTAGGCATCCAGCCCCCCTGGGTGAGGGTGGTAGTAGTGGTAGGCATCCAGCCCCCCTGGGTGAGGGTGGTAGTAGTGGTAGGCATCTGGCACCCCTGGGTGAGGGTGGTAGTAGTGGTAGGCATCTGGCACCCGCTGGGTGAGGGTGGTAGTAGTGGTGGCATCCAGACCCCCTGTGTGAGGGTGGTAGTAGTGGTAGGCATCCAGCCCCCCTGGCTAAGGGTGGTGGTAGGCATCCAGCCCCCTGGATAAGGGTGGTAGTAGTGGTAGGCATCCAGCCCCCCTGGGTGAGGGTGGTAGTAGTGGTGGGAATCTGGCACCCCTGGCTAAGGGTGGTAGTGGTGGTGGGCATCTGGCACCACCCTGGCTAAGGGTGGTAGTGGTGGTGGGCATCTGGCACCACCCTGGCTAAGGGTGGTGGTAGGCATCCAGCCCCCTGGGTGAGGGTGGTAGTAGTGGTAGGCATCCAGCCCCCTGGGTGAGGGTGGTAGTAGTGGTAGGCATCCAGCCCCCTGGGTAGGGGTGGTGGTGCGCATTCAGGCCCCTGTGTGCATATGTGGCATTGGTGATGGGCATCCCGCCCCTATGGTGCTGCTGTAGCGGTTGTAAGTATATTCTGCATCCCTCTGTGTGTGTGTTATGTGTCGTGTACGTGTTGTATGTGTTTTGTGGTTGGTGTCTGACTTACCTTCTGCGCCGTACGCGTCCGTGCCTGTTCCGGTAGTAAATGTAGAATATTGGTATGATCGGGACAAAGGGATTCATGGGTTGGTTCGTGTCGTTCGTCCTTCTCGTTGCTTTGCGTCGTCCTCGTTGCTTCGCGTCGTCCTCGTTGCTTCGCGTCGTCCTCGTCGCTGGCGTGTTCGTCTCATAGCCGTGGATCGTGTTGTGGCGCGAATCGGAGCTTATGTGCGCCTCTCCCGGATGCTTTGACGTGCCGTGCGTAGAGACGGGTTCGGCGCGTACGGGATGCGCATCGTACTTGGTCGACCGGACGGAGCTGCATTTTCCCTTCCGTGCGACTCGATTCTGCGTTTCCGGATTCGGCTCGGTCGGAGTACAGGACCTGGATTGGGTGAGTACGGCTCGGCCGGATTCTGTGCTGTTGTGCGCATCGTACTTGCACGTTTGGTCTGCTCTTCGGATCGGTCGGGAAACAGGCTTTCGCATGGCTTTTTTCCCGACCGAATGGTATTAGGTGCGCCTCCGACCGAGATCGGAATAGGCCCCTAAGTGTTTTTAACTTTGCACTTTGTTGCTAACTTTTTCTTTTGTTTTCTTCCTTGTAGGAGGAAAGGAAGGGACCCATCACTCCAAACTCACCTGCACGGGCCTCCCTACCCTTTTCTTGTCTTCACTTCTGGGATTCCATCACAGATAAGATTCATGCATGATTTTTGTCAGTTGTAATTTCAGTGGAACGTGATGCATTATGCAGTTACGGTCAACTTGAGTCGGGACACTTGTCCAGTACCCATGATACAGTCAACTTGAGTAATTATTTCGACATTCGGAACATTGCCAAACACACTAGACCTACCCATATTACAGGGGAATTCACTGATGAACACGGCGCAATTTTGTCACTATGCCTACACACCTTCTGGCCTGATGGTTATTGTTCTCTGGTCTAGGTTGGCATTTGCACTGTAACCTTTTGGAGTACTTTGCCCCTGACAGCTAGCCTTCACCAGTTGGGTGCCAATTTGCAATGAGCAATTCATTTAACTACCTGGCTAACTGTCCTAATTGTCATTTTTGCTTTTGGCTTTGTTTATTTGCTATTAGGCATGATATACATTCTCCATGGCATGTACTACACTCACTGACTTTGAATAGCCACGTTCCAATATGGCCGACACATTAGACTCTTATGTGTCCCTCTCTTTATTTCTACCATGCATTTTTAAGGACACCCTAGTGGTGATGTATGCACATGTGACCAAGGCTGCTGGGCAGTCGAAACGCGTTGTCTGAATAAACAGCTTTCTGCAACACTGTGACTACTTTTGCTGTAACTGAGAGTGCGCCTACCTAATTTTGCAGTGGATATTGCATGAAATGCAAGGCCTGTAAATATAGTAAGAAAATCTTCACTTACAGAATTAGAGAGAACGACCCCAACTCAGTATGGAAAATCAATCTACTCTTACATTGCAACTCAGAATATACTGTTTATTGTCTGGTATGCCCGTGTAAAAAGTGATATATTGGTAGCACGATTCATCCTACCAAGAAGCACGTTTTAGAGCATATGCGGGCTATCAGTAACAAAGATACTAAATATCCGGTTGCCCGCCACTTCAAAAAGGTCCATCAGAGCAACAGGGACCTACTGAGTTTCTTTTGTTCGGACCAAGTCCGTAGAGACGAGAGAGGGGGAGATAGGATAAAAAAGTTACGTATCCTAGAGTCCAAATATATAATCAAACTCCAAACAATGGCCCCCCTAGGTCTCAACAATGATGAGGAGATGTGGGTACATCTAGACTGAAAACTGAATAGTGTACCTACAGGTCTACCTCTGATCTAGCAGTTTTGCAACCTTAGATTTATTCATTGCACCTTACTTAAGTAGAGTGGCATTTATAAATTCCCTTTTTCCATATTCATTTATCAATGTTTGGTATTGTAACTGTAGTCGTGGAGTACCATGGTATAAAGTTGATTCTCTTATGAATTATCTATAGAGATTTATGGAATTATATCAAATTGATAAATGCCGAAAAATGATATTAATTGAAATATGGGACAATATGAAATGATAAGAATAAATTACCTGCCACATACCGTATAACTGTGATATGATGAAAATGGCCCATACAGGGCACAATTATGAAGTGAACATTTTTTAAGTCTTTATGATTCCTTTGTGCATGAATTAACAAATGAATTGAATATCTGATGATGTATCTATTTGAAGACAGCATTGATTGCCCATTGAGGGCACAATTTTGATTTATTTGGGTACTAGCTGTAGTCATTTGAGAACACTCGATTGACCGCGTTATATAATATCATTATTGGAGTCCTCTAGACGTCAGGCCCCCCTTTTTTGATTGTATATATTTGTGCACGATATGTGATTCATTTTTGAATTTGTAAACATATGTAAAAGCATTATTATTTGCACTCTTTACACTCATATGATTTTGTACTATGTTCAAAGATGGCCACCATGATTCCTGGGGAAAGGAGCAAGGCTATGGAACCGTATTTAATGTTTATTGTTATCACATGACACTTTTTTTGTTTGCATTTAATCATTGCATTTGTTTTTGGCCACTGACATCGAAAAAGGCTCTACGCTGAAACGCGTCTGTTGGTGCGGGAGGCTCGCAATTAAACAAACTTTTGATCTACTAACGCAAGAGTGCGTCCATTTTTTGGCTTGAACCGTGCCAGAGTGGAATAATATATATGTATGTATTCACTGAAAAACCACAGGTTTCAGGGACGTTATAGTGAGTTGGCCATTTCACTCGTACAAAACCAGAGAAATTCGGCCGTTATAGTTAGTTGAGGTAACTATAACTCGTGCCCCCGCAATGCACTGCTGATGACGTCACATATTACATCACTCATGACATGGTCAGTGACATCACCGATGACATCACTGATGACATCTCAAATGACATCACTGATGACATCATCCACTTGATAATCTGATACACCTTCTCACACCCTAATATAACCTTTGATACACCCACTCTAAAATACAGACTACTATTTTCGAAACTAAAGACACACCAATACCAGTTACTACATACCCACTTGCTGATTCCTAGGTCTACACACACATCTACTCATTCACCCATACAGTCACTCATACATGCAGTCACTCATCAATGCAGCACTATCATATACACTCATATACCTAAACAGACACTCAGACACCTCCACTTACCCATAGAGTTACTCACACACATAGTCAGTCATGCAAAGAATCAATCACGCTCCCATTTACTCACCTACACAATTATACACACACCACCTCACTTATTCATACAGATACTTACTCTCTTATACAATCACTGACACAAGCACACACTCATCCGTACAGGTACTCTCACAATCACTCACTCTCACATTTAGTCATTTATATACTCCAACACTCACATATACTGCCTTTCACATACGTAGTTACTCACACATGTACCACTGAGACATCTAAACACTCACGCACACACCCATACACACACTCACTCACCCATACAGCCCTTCACAGATACACTCTTGAACCCGTACACCCAGTGAATCACGCACTCACACATCTATGCACAGAGTCACACACATCCCACCCACCCACACAGACACTCAGGCACTCATACAGATACTCAGACAACCAATCAATAACCAATATAGACACTCATGTATCTACTCACCAACCCATGCAGCCGCTTACACACCAACAGACAGACTGATACAGACATTCTCACAGTTTAGTCACTAACCCATGCATTCAATAAAACATGTTTAATGACTCACTTATACAGTCAGTCACGCACCTACTAAATCATCCATTTAGACAGTCATACACCCACTCATTCTTCAATACATCTTGGCCTATATATATATAAAACATATTTAAACTTTACAGAAACACACAGTCACTGGATGATGTCATCAGTGATGTTATCAGTGATGTCATTTGAGATGTCATCAGTGATGTTCCTGACCATGTCATGAGTGATGTAATATGTGACGTCATCAGCAGTGCATTGCGGGGGCGCGAGTTATAGTTATCTCAACTAACTATAATGGTTTTGTACGAGTGAAATGTCCAACTAACTATAACGTCCCTGAAACCTGTGGTTTTTTCAGTGAATTTCTAAGGTTTTTTAAATGTTAATTTCTAACTATAACGTCCCTGAAACTTATGGTTTTTTTCAGTGAATTTCAAAGGTTTTTAAAATGATAATTTCTAACTATAACGTCCCAAAAACCTATGTTTTTTTCAGTGAATTTCTAAGGTTTTTTAAATGCTAATTTCTAACTATAACGTTCCTGAAACCTATGGTTTGTTCAGTGAATTTCTAAGGTTTTTTAAATGCTAATTTCTAACTATAACGTCCCTGAAACCTATGGTTTTTTCAGTGAATTTCTAAGGTTTTTTAAATGTTAATTTCTAATTATAACGTCCCTGAAACCTATGGTTTTTTCAGTGAATTTCAAAGGTTTTTAAATGATAATTTCTAACTATAACGTCCCAAAAACCTATGTTTTTTTCAGTGAATTTCTAAGGTTTTTAAATGATAATTTCAAACTATAACGTCCCTGAAACCTATGGTTTGTTCAGTGAATTTCTAAGGTTTTTTTAAATGCTAATTTCTAACTATAACGTCCCTGAAACCTATGGTTTTTTCAGTGAATTTCAAAGGTTTTTTAAATGATAATTACTAACCAATCCTACAGAGGTAGGACATGTGCAGAAAGAGGAAGAAAGGCGCAGAAAGAAGCAAGAGAAATGCAGAAAGAGGCAACAGAAGTCCAGAAAGACGAAGAAAGGTGCAGAAAGAAGCAATAGATATGCAGAAAGAACAAACAGAGGTGCAGAAAGAGGCCGTGTTGCAAAGTCATCCTGTGCCCCCAAATGTTTGCTGTCTGGTACTGGTGGTAACTGACTCAGACTAACCAGGCCCGGAGCCAGTGCTATGCTGAAAGACACTTAGAATACAGTGAAAACACCTACATACACTAGGGTACACTATGGGTTGGGGTAACCCTGTGATTGGCATGACCTCCCCTGTAAGGCCTTAGTACATAATAGGGCAGGGAGATTAAAACTACTTCTAAGTCTCTAGCATATAATAGGGCATGGCAGTTTAGAGACCAGCTGCCCTTTGACCAGCGCTCAGGAATTCCACTTCATAGGACTTACAGGAGGTACCAGGAGGGCTTCTTGGCCCCCAAACTCCCTCAGGAGTAAAGTGGACTTCATCCCCCAACCAGTACTGTGCAGGAGGCGCGTTTTCAGAGTGGTGGAGAAAGGCAGGCATGGCCTCTGAAGACCTCTTAGCAATCCCACAGTGTGGGACTTAGTGGAGGTAATAGGAGAGGTAGTTGGCCCCCAAGGACAACCTCGGGGACCAACTACCCCTCCTGTTACCTCCAGTAAGTCCCACACAGCAGGATTGCTAAATTGTCATAGCAGGCCACGCCCCCTTTCCCCACTACTCTGCAAACGCACTCCCTGGCGCGCTCTTGGATGGGGATTAAAGTCCCCTTCACCGCTGGGGGTCCTTAGGGTCCAACTAGCCTACCTGATACCTCCAGTATGCCCCAGATAGTGGGATTGCTGATAGTGGACCCAGGCCATGCCCCCTTTGTCCACCACTCTGCAAACACGCCTCCTGGCACGCTCTTGGTTGGGGGATGTAGTCCCCTTGCCTCCTGAGGGTCCCTGGGGGCCAACTAGTCCACCAGGTACCTCCAGCAAGCCCCACACAGCTGGATTGCTGAGAGTGGTCAGAGGCCACGCCCCCTTTTTACACCACTCTGAAAACGTGCCTCCTGGCGCTCTGCTGCTTGGGGGATGAAGTCCACTTGTGTCCTGAGGTCCTCAGGACACAAGAGGACCTCATTGCCCCACCAGCAGTGTGCCAAGAGGCGCGTTTGCAGAGTGGTGTAAAAAGGGGTGTGGCCTCGGACCACCTCTCAGCAATCCCACTGTGTGGGACTTACTGGATGTTCCTGGTGGCCTAGTTGGCCACCAGGGACCCTCACTAGCAACGGGGACTTAATCCCTCAACGCAGAGCGCACCAGGAGGTGCGTTTGCAGAGCCATGCAGGGAGGGGACGGGGCCTCCGGCGAGTTGCCCGTATTCTTTTTTTTTATCGGAGGGGGCCGTGTGCCCCCCCTTCCCTGGGCCACTTCTGGCCCCGGGGACCCCATCCCCCGGGGCCTGGCCAGCCTTTACTTTTAAAAAAAACATTTTGGGGGGGGGGCCGTGTGGCCTTCTTCCTGAGGCCAATTATGGCCCCAGGAACCCCATCCCCCGGGGCCTGGCCAGCCGTGTTGTTTTAAAAAAAAAAACATTTGGAGGGGGGCCGCGTGGCCCCCCCTCCAGAGGCCAATCATGGCCCTGGGGACCCCATCCCCGAAGGCCGGCCTTCCCTATTACCAAAAAAAATAAAAAAATTAATTAAAGGGGAGGGAGGCCGCATACCCCGGGGCCGGCCCTCAAGTTGGGAGCCGGCATTGCTTCTGGGCAAGGGGAGCTGCTAACATGCAGCTCCCCTTGCCCAAAAGCAATTCTGCTTTGCTTTTTGGAAGTGAAAGCAGGTTTCCTGCTCTCGCTTCCAAAAAGCAAAGCAGTGTTTCCTATGGCAGGGCGAGAGCCGACACGGCTCCCGCCCTGCCATAGCAAACGGCAATGTCCTGGGGGTGGGCACCCTGGGACATTGCAGGAGCCAGCCCTGGGGGGTGGGAGTCCCCAGGCTCCAGGAGGGGGGCTGCGCAGCCCCCCTCCCAGCTGTTTAAAGCCCCGGGGAGGTGGTGGTCCCCGGGGCAGCATGGGGGGGCAGGAGCCCCCCACTGTTTTTTTTTATTAATAAAGCCCCGGGGAGGTGGCGGTCCCCGGGGCTGCGGGGGGCTGTGAGCCCCCCGGCAGTTGAATAAGGATAGCCCTGGGGAGGTGGCTGAGCCTGGGGCTGCGGGGGCCCCGCGGGCCCCCGCACCATTATTATATATTGCCCTCGGGGCCTGGCCCACCCAGGGGCTTTAAGAAAACGAAGTGTGGGAGACCACACTTTGTTTTTTTTTACATTTTCTTCCGGATTCGCGCACCGAGCGCGACTCCGGCCAATTTTTTTAAAAAAAATGCTTTTTTTGGGCCTGGATTTTTCTTGTGGCTCGGTTACCGAGTCACAAGATGGCCGGCTGCCAACACATTTTGCTTTGGAGTGTTGGCAGCCAATCAGAATGAAGCTCGTGCTTGAGAGGGTTCGCAGCTCCTCCTCGGTGCTCAGATATATAATTTTTTTTTTTAAATTCTCAGTAACTACTGAACGGATTTTCACCATTTAAAAAAAAGGTCGCTTTCTGGACCAAAAGCTACCTTTTTGCCAACTTAGGTGTAATTCCGTTCAGCAGTTCGGGCTGTAGCCGTGTCTAAACTTCCTATGGAAATTAACATAGGGAAAACGCGTTTTGGGACCCCCTTTTCTCACCCCTGCTTGACAAATCACCCCGAAACTTTCACAAAGATTCGTCAAACGGAGCCAAAGATATTGGCAAAAGAAAAAACGCTTTTTGAATAGAAACAAGGTCCTAACTATAACATTCTACTGGTGACCACCAGCAGGTAATATATAAATATATATATATGGTTCCTTGGTGTGCAGTAGCATTTAAAATCCCCCAAAGTGGCATATATATATATATAATTCGTCCTCCACCCCATCTGCTTCTCCTTCCTAACAATGCCCCACCCAAAAAGGAATGCGAACAGGATTCATTTCAGGGGGCGTTGGTATCCTCTAGAAGCGATGCCAGGGCTCGCCAACGTGCGCTGGACAACTCTACCCCTGGGGCTCAAATCCTATGAAGAGGCAGAAAACATCAGAGAATTTAATGGAACATGCGATATTAGAATATCAGCAGTATAAAGGACTTTAGCTGCAAGTGTTCGCATCCACAATCCCAACCTGCACTATCGATTCCATAATTACTCAGCACCCTTTTATGCGTAAATCAGTAAAATGCTGTGTTAGCGCACAATTTAAAGGCACGTCTGCTAGGGTACTTCACCATTAGGAATCAAGAAATGTGATGTACAAGGAAAATACTGACAGTAGTTGCAACTATTCTGTCAAATAGACAATATTTTCTTTCAACTAAAATATTTTTTCTAATATTCAAACTCCGGTATTTCTGTTTCAATTGTGTTGTAATGTCAGAAGTTATGTTTCTTCACCACACGTTATTGATGTCATTTTCCATCCTGCCAGGCAGAAACGGAGAGACCGAGACAGCAGTGATTCGTGGAGTCCCTTCCATTTGCTCAGTATTATCTGAAAAACAGGCGTAGGTTGCACAAGTACTGTGAGTAACACCCTGACAGAATGTTGCTGTGTAAGTGATCAGCATGTGGGTGTGATGTCAAAACATAAATCTGTTTTTAGTTGGATGGGAAAAGGCAGCACTTACACCCATTATGTATTGCTATTTCAAAAGTCATCCTGCAATACAATTACATGCAGGTATGTCTTCTGTATGTCTCTGGAGAAGAGAACTAGCCCACCACAGAGGTGTACGGATTGCACAACCAAACATAACCCACAACTCCAATAACAGCTGTCTGTCATTCACAAAAAAAAAGCACAGGACTAATATACACACCTTTAAATTCACACACATATTAACTAAAATAGGAGCTCCTTTTTCATTTTTTATTAAATTCATTTTGCAGTTAAAAGTCGTTACGGTGTTTTCATTTTATAGGTGCATGTTGACATAAATTGATAACAACATCTGCATAGAAATTACGATTTTTTGCACGAGAGCAGCACATACTTGGCCCGATTGTCAAAAATAAAGTGCAATTTTTGAGTAATTTACACTTCTGAGTAAGTTCACTTCTAAACAAAAATCCCCACAACCATCATTGCCAATCACTGTTATAGCTCCAAACTCCCGTTGAAAATAATGGAGGTAGGGAATTAAAATAAAAGCCTACAGGACATAATATGAAATTAAATTAAATGATTGAAATAAATAAAACAAAAATAAATATATTTCAATGTAAAAAAATTGAACAGAGTACATACATAATATTGAATGATTCAATATTTTAATACCCTATTTTGAATTTCCAATTTAATGTAAAAAAGATATTTATTAAAATTAAAACGAACTTTTCACAATTCTATAAATGACTTCTCAAAATTATGAATGCATATTAAAAAATATCATTTTTTTAGGAGAGAATGTTTTCTTGATTTAAACTTCAGAATAAGAATTTTAATTTAATGCAATATGTTTCCATTAATTGAATATTTAGTCCAAAATTAAGTTAATGTGATGTTTCATTATTTATTGTGTTTTACATTTAAAATACATTTAAAAAAATAATTATAATTAAAATGTAATCTAAAAATATTGTAATACTTATTTAGAGTTAAATATTTTAAAATTGTCCCACACAGTCAGGGTGGAGATCTTCTCATTGTAAAGTATAGAGAACATTTAAAAAATGCATTTAACTAAAAATAAATATTTAAAATACGCTATTTTACACATTAATGTAAATTAATTTCATATATTTATTATAAATATATAGCAAATAAAAATATATTAAATTAAAATTATTTTTCTGAAGTTTAAATTAGAAATATATTGCCACCTATAGAAATAATAATAAACAAATGGTATGTGTGTGTGTGTGTGTGTGTATGTGTGTGCAAACTAATTTAGTAATATTTTAATATGACTTATTGTTAAATTCATTTTTAAATTCAAAAGAGGGTATTTTATAATTGAATAATAGATATGTACTATTTTTATATATTTTTTTACATTGATATATATTTATTTATAGTTCTAACTATTTGATTTTAACAGTATTTCCTATGGGGTTTCATTTGAATTCTCTAAATTGTTTTATTATAGGAGGGTGTTGCAGTACCAGTGGCTGGACTAGTAAGTATTCTCACTTGTGTAAATTACTCAAAACTGTAAATGTACCAGTGTGGATCAGGCCCAATGATCATGTGGGCAAAAAGAATGGCTTCATAAGCTGACATTTCTTACTGTGCAGAAAGACTGCTGAGCGCAGTCTACCTTCAGTCATTCATGATTGAGGGCCTCATTATAATGGCATACGAATGAGTGTTCGACCGCCATTGTTTCGGGCACGGATCATCCGAAAAGGAGTCAGCAGTTCCGACAGCCCAATTACAATGAGACCACTGTGGAGGCGGTCGTAAAATGCTGTTTACCACTGCCGCTTGAGCTTCTTTAAATTTCTCAACCAAATGTGCCTTTCTGCCAAATTCGGTCTAATTCCATCCAGCGGTTTGGGCTGTAGTCGCGTCCAAAGCTCCTATGGGAACTAACATGGGAAACACACTTTTTTTACCCCTCCCTTTTTCTCGGCACCAACTTGAAGGGACACCGCAAAACCTTCCATGCAGAACAAGATTTACCAGCCAACAATATAGGCAAGTCCTATGGAAACATGTTCCTAACTTTAACTACCTACTGGCGACTGCCAGTAGGTAATATATATATATATATATATTATCTACTGGCGGTCGCCAGTAGATAGTTATAGTTACAACCTATTATCCATAGGAAATCCGCGACATTCTATTTGAAATAACTCTCTTGCCGGTTGACGTATCTTCGCAAAATTTTCAAACTTTGTGGCCCGCTCCGGTCCGCTCCTACCCTGAAAGTCTCAGGGGATTCGTCAAGCGGGGGCCGAGAAAAAGGGGGGTCCCAAAACGCGTTTTCCCCATGCAATTTTCCATAGGAAACTTTAGACACGGCTACAGCCCGAACTGCTGAACGGAATTACACCAAATTTGGCAAAGAGGTAGTTCTTGGTTCAGAAAGAACCCTTTTGTTAAATGGTGTAAATCCGTTCAGTAGTTGCTGAGAAAATCAAAAGAAAAAAGATAGGTATATCTAGAGCCGCGGATCCTCCCGAGCACGAGCTTTATGTTAATTGGCTGTCGACACTCCAAACCAGGAAGTGTTGGCAGCCATTTTGTCCCTCGGTAGAACCGAGGGACAGAAACAAGTGCGCAAAGCGCACAAAGGGGCAGGGTAGAAACACCCTGACCCCTAGGTCTGCTCAGGGGTCCCACAAGGACCCCTGGGCAAAAATTTTTTTTTTTTAAAAATCGGCAGGATGCGCTCAGGGAGCGCGAACCCTGCCGAAAAAAATCGAAGCGCGGTCTCTTGCGCTCGATGTTAATTGGCCCCCGGGTGGGCCAAGTCCCAGGGGCATGCTGGGGGTTAATTTTATGTGTGGGGGCCTCTAAGGCTCCCAAAGCCCCGGGACCACCACCCCCAGGGGCTTTATGTAGAATGGTGCGGGAGGGCTCTGAGCCCTCCCGCAGCCCCGGGACCACCACCTCCCCGGGGCTTCTTTTTTAATTAAAAACCTGTGTGGGGGCTCCAGCCCCACACGCCCGGGACCACCACCTCCCGGGGCACTAAGAAAATTACAATGGGGGTCCGTTTTGGACTCCCAGAGCCCCGGGACCACCACCTCCCCGGGCTGTGCACTGAATGGGAGGGGACCGCGCGGCCCCCTCCTGGAGCCCTTGATGGCCCTGGGGACCACCACCCCCAGGGCCGGCTCCTGCAGTGTCCCGGGTGCCTACCCCGGGACACTGCTGCTTGCAATGACAGGACGGGAGCCTCGCGGCTCCCGTCCTGTCATTGCAAACTGCTTTGGATATTGGAAGAGAGAGCAGGAAACCTGCTCTCTCTTCCAATATCCAAAGCCGATTGCTTTCCACATGGGGAGCAGCATGTTAGCTGCTCCCCATGTGTAAGCAATGCCGGCTCCCGTAGGACACGGGGAGCCGGCGGGACTGTGGGGGATTGGGGACCCCCCACAGTCCCCAACGAGAGGGCCAGCCCCGGGGATGGGGTCCCCGGGGCAAGTAGTGGCCGGGAGGGGGCCACGCGGCCCCCTCCCCCAAAAAGAAAAAAAACGATCGGGCCCGCAGGCCCCGCCCCTTCCTTCACCACTCTGCAAACGCGCCCTGGCGCGTTTGCAGAGGGGAACGAATTCCCCTTGAATACTGGGGGTCCCTGGGGCCAACTAGCCCACCAGGAACCTCCAGTATGCGCCAGGGGCTGCCTTGCAGAGAGGTGTACAGAGGCCACGCCCTTTTTACACCTCTCTGCAACGCAGCTCTATGGCGCTTTTGGAGGTATATGGTGGGCTAGTTGCACCCCAGGGACCCTCAGGATTCAAGGGAGTTAATCCCCCGACTTAAAACACGCCACGGGCGCGTTTGCACAGTGGTGAAGGGAGGGGGCGGGCTTCAGGTGACATGTGTGCAAACAGGCCCCGTGGGGCGTTTTAAGATGGGGAATTAAATCCTCTTCAATCCTGAGGGTCCCTGGGGGCCAACTAGCCCAACAGGTACGTCCAGAAAGCGCCACAGAGCTGCGTTGCAGAGAGGTGTAAAAGGGGTGTGGCCTCTGTACATGTCTCTGCAACGCAGCCCCTGGCGCATACTGGAGGTTCCTGGTGGGCTAGTTGGCCCGTAGGGACCCTCATGATTCAAGGGGACTTAATCCCCCAACTTAAAACGCACCACGGGGCGCGTTTGCACAGATGTCACCTCAGGCCCCGCCCCTCCCTTCACCATTGTGCAAATATTCCTCTAAAATCAGCCGAAATCCGAATTCCGATTTACTCACCTGTTATCAGGAGAGACCTCAGTGCTGCATCTTTCAGCCCAGTACTGATCCTCAAAAGTAATTTTAACCGTACTTACCGGTAACTTGAATTTCCTTCATAGGCTAACATTGACTGGTTTCACTTGGAAATTCTTCTAAGTGTGGAGTTTTGGAACTTTAAAATATTCCTCTAAAATCAGCCGAAATACGAATTCCGATTTACTCACCTGTTATCAGGAGAGACCTCAGTGCTGCATCTTTCAGCCCAGTACTGATCCTCAAAAGTAATTTTAACCGTACTTACCAGTAACTTGAATTTCCTTCCATAGGATATCATTGACTGCTTTTTGCTGAAAAAGTTTCTAAGTGTTGATTTTTGAAACATACAAATATTCCTCTAAAATCAGCCGAAATCCGAATTCAGATTTACTCACCTGTTATCAGGAGAGACCTCAGTGCTGCATCTTTCAGCCCAGTACTGGTCCTGAAAAGTAATTTTAACCGTACTTACCAGTAACTTGAATTTCCTTACATAGGCTAACATTGACTGGTTTCACTTGGAAATTCTTCTAAGTGTGGAGTTTTGGAACATTAAAATATTCCTCTAAAATCAGCCGAAATACAAATTCCGATTTACTCACCTGTTATCAGGAGAGACCTCAGTGCTTCATCTTTCAGCCCAGTACTGATCCTCAAAAGTAATTTTAACCGTACTTACCAGTAACTTGAATTTCCTTCCATAGGATATCATTGACTGCTTTTTGCTGAAAAAGTTTCTAAGTGTTGATTTTTGAAACATACAAATATTCCTCTAAAATCAGCCGAAATCCGAATTCAGATTTACTCACCTGTTATCAGGAGAGACCTCAGTGCTGCATCTTTCAGCCCAGTACTGGTCCTGAAAAGTAATTTTAACCGTACTTACCAGTAACTTGAATTTCCTTACATAGGCTAACATTGACTGGTTTCACTTGGAAATTCTTCTAAGTGTGGAGTTTTGGAACTTTAAAATATTCCTCTAAAATCAGCCGAAATACGAATTCCGATTTACTCACCTGCTATCAGGAGAGACCTCAGTGCTGCATCTTTCAGCCCAGTACTGGTCCTGAAAAGTAATTTTAACCGTACTTACCGGTAACTTGAATTTCCTTCATAGGCTAACATTGACTGGTTTCACTTGGAAATTCTTCTAAGTGTGGAGTTTTGGAACTTTAAAATATTCTTCTAAAATCAGCCGAAATACGAATTCCGATTTACTCACCTGTTATCAGGAGAGACCTCAGTGCTGCATCTTTCAGCCCAGTACTGATCCTCAAAAGTAATTTTAACCGTACTTACCGGTAACTTGAATTTCCTTCATAGGCTAACATTGACTGGTTTCACTTGGAAATTCTTCTAAGTGTGGAGTTTTGGAACTTTAAAATATTCCTCTAAAATCAGCCGAAATACGAATTCCGATTTACTCACCTGTTATCAGGAGAGACCTCAGTGCTGCATCTTTCAGCCCAGTACTGATCCTGAAAAGTAATTTTAACCGTACTTACCGGTAACTTGAATTTCCTTCATAGGCTAACATTGACTGGTTTCACTTGGAAATTCTTCTAAGTGTGGAGTTTTGGAACTTTAAAATATTCCTCTAAAATCAGCCGAAATACGAATTCCAATTTACTCACCTGTTATCAGGAGAGACCTCAGTGCTTCATCTTTCAGCCCAGTACTGATCCTCAAAAGTAATTTTAACCGTACTTACCAGTAACTTGAATTTCCTTCCATAGGATATCATTGCCTGCTTTTTGCTGAAAAGTTTCTAAGTGTTGATTTTTGAAACATACAAATATTCCTCTAAAATCAGCCGAAATCCGAATTCTGATTTACTCACCTGTTATCAGGAGAGACCTCAGTGCTGCATCTTTCAGCCCAGTACTGGTCCTGAAAAGTAATTTTAACCGTACTTACCAGTAACTTGAATTTCCTTCCATAGGCTAACATTGACTGGTTTCACTTGGAAATTCTTCTAAGTGTGGAGTTTTGGAACTTTAAAATATTCATCTAAAATCAGCCGAAATACGAATTCCGATTTACTCATCTGTTATCAGGAGAGACCTCAGTGCTGCATCTTTCAGCCCAGTACTGATCCTCAAAAGTAATTTTAACCGTACTTACCAGTAACTTGAATTTCCTTCCATAGGATATCATTGCCTGCTTTTTGCTGAAAAAGTTTCTAAGTGTTGATTTTTGAAACATACAAATATTCCTCTAAAATCAGCCGAAATACGAATTCCGATTTACTCACCTGTTATAAGGAGAGACCTCAGTGCTGTATCTTTCAGGCCAGTACTGGTCCTGAAAAGTAATTTTAACCGTACTTACCAGTAACTTATATTTTCTTCCATAGGAATCCATTGTCTGGTTTTCAGCAGAAAAGTTTCAAAGTGTCGATTTTCACAAACTACAAATATTCCTTAAAAATCGCCTGTATGACTTAAACGCATTCTTTCAACTGTTTACAGGAGATGCACCAGTGCTGGATCCAGGATCCAACACTGAGTAAGAAAAAGTAACGATAACAGTTTTTACCTGCTAAGTGAATTTCCTTCCATAGGATAACATTGGTGATTCTATGAGAAAAAGTTTCTAAGTGTCAACTTTTAAAATACAATAATATTCCTTAAAAATCACGACTGTAACCAAAACGCTTTTACTCAACTGTTTACAGGAGATGTACCAGGACTGAATCTAGGATCCAGTCCTGTGGTTAGAAAAGTAATCCATAAAGTAACTAATTGCATTTAACTAGAAATTCACATTGAGCTGAATGTTGCATTGTGTTTGAAAATGTGTTGCCCATTGCAACAACTGTAACTACTGTACTTAAAAGTCTATTGCCTATGTGCAAAGTATTTAAACTAAAGTAATTCATTCTGAGAAAGTATTTTTGTAATGTAATGTATAATGTAATTACAATGTAATTTAAAAAATAAAATATGTAAAAGAAATTGTTTCTAAAAATGTAGTAAATCAGTATGAAAAAAATTAATATAAAAATTAATACATTTAAAAATTGTCATTTAAAAAACCTTTGAAATTCACTGAAAAAACCGTAGGTTTCAGGCACGTTATAGTTACAAATTAGCATTTTAAAAACCTTTGAAATTCACTGAAAAAACCATAGGTTTCAGACACGTTATAGTTAGAAATTAGCATTTAAAAAACCTTTGAAATTCACTGAAAAAACCAGAGGTTTTAGGGACAGTTATAGTTAGTTGGACATTGCACTCGTACAAAACCCGTGAAATTCCCCCGTTATAGTTAGTTCAGCTAACTATAACTCGCGCCCCGCAATGCACTGCTGATGACGTCACATATTACATCACTCATGACATGGTCAGTGACATCACTGATGACATCACTGATGACATCTCAAATGACATCACTGATGACATCATCCACGTGATAATCTGATGCAGCTCCTCACACCCTAATATAACCTTTGATACACCCAATCTAAATTACAGAGTGCCATTCGCAAAACCATAGACACTCCAACACCAATAACTACATACCCACTCACTGATTCTTAGGTCTACACACACACATCTACTCACTCACCCGTACAGTCACTCATACTTATGGTCACTCAGTACAGGACTATCATATGCACTCTTACTCCTATATAGACACTCAATTACCGCCACTCATCCATAGAGGTACTCACACACCTAGTCAGTCATGCAAATAATTAAACACACTGCCATTTACTCACCTATACAGTTATACACACACCAGCTCACTTAATCATACAAATACTAGCACATTGTTACGCTCTTATACAATCACTGATACAAGCACACACTCATCCATACAGCCACTATCACAATCACTCACTCTCGCTTATAGCTATTTATATACTCCAATACACATATATACTGCCTTTCACATATTTAGTTACTCACACATGTACCACTGGGACATACATTCACTCACTAACACACTCTTACACACACTTACCCACCCATACAGTCTATCACAGATGCACTCTTGAAACCATCCACCCAGTGAATCACCCACTCACACATCTATGCACAGTCGCACACACCCCATCCACACAAACACTCAGGCACCCATACAGATACTCATAGAACCAATAAATAACCCATATAGACACTCATGTAGCTATTCGCAAATCCATGCATCCACTTACACACCAACAGACGGATACAGACATTCACACAGTTTAGTCACTAACCCATGCATTCAGTAAGATACGTTTAATCACTCACTTGTAGAGTCAGTCACGCACGTACTAAATCATCCATTCAGACACTTATACACCCACTCATTCTTCAATACGCCTTTCCCTATATATATTAAACATATTTAAACTTTACAGAAACACACAGTCACTGGATGATGTCATCAGTGATGTCATTTGAGATGTATGTCATCAGTGATGTCACTGACCATGTCATGAGTGATGTAATATGTGACGTCATCAGCAGTGCATTGCGGGGCGCGAGTTATAGTTAGCTGAACTAACTATAACGGGGAATTTCACGGGTTTTGTACGAGTGCAATGTCCAACTAACTATAACTGTCCCTAAAACCTCTGGTTTTTTTCAGTGAATATATATATATATATATATATATATAGATATTGATATATACCAACATATATATGTTTGTGTTTATATAAGCATTTATTTATATATAGTATTAAATATTAGTGGAATGTATTTATTTTACATAATATTAAAATGATATATTTAAATATTTTGCTTTTACTACTTTAAACTCTATTTATATTAAGGAACATCTATATTTTTGTCTATTTTTGGACACTATTAGTGTCAACTATATATTTTTTGGGGTATTTTTGTACTTACCGTTCTAAGTATAGGAACACAATATTGTGATCAATGATATTTTTGACACAATATTTTTGTCAACTATATTTTTTACCATGCTATTGTGTCAGTGAGCCGCTCAACTCTCTTATATCATTTGGCCTTCAGGAAACTACTAAAGACATATCTATATAAATAAATTGCATATTAAACAGTAAATAGTGCTAGGACACCATACTGGTAATCATAACCATGATAAACCATTTAACATAACATATTATGTTTATGTGGTTACATGAAATAATTATGATTAATTTACATTAAAAATCTAACTTTTGTCTTTCTTTATATATAATTGATTTATAAATGAGTTAATTAATCAAACATACCTTAACATAGAAATCTTTAATACATTTTTTTTATTTTCCGTTTTTGTAAAAAATGTACCTTCAGGAGGAACCTCCTGTGAGATCTCCTCATTTAATTCTAATTTCTAATATTCCAAACTGAAATTGATTTAATTCAATTGTCATTGGTCGCACTGAATTATGTTACTTACCTGTGGAGATGTAGTGACCCATCATGTAGTTGTTTCCACAATATATTAGAGGGGCCATAGTAAGGGCATACCTGCTCAAATTCATTTTAATGGACAAAGTGAGACAGACCTGTGTGTAGAGACTTTGGGCCTAATTACAAGTCTGGCAGTCCAAGGACCGCCAGACTCATGGTAGTGTGGAGGTGGCAGTCCATCCTCTGACACACCTGCAGTCTGACCGCCCTATTACGAGTTGGGTGGTCGGATCATAACTGGACCGCTGTCTCTGCCTTGGAACTGCTGTTCCTTGGTGGTGGTGTGGCGGTCAGGGCCATTGTAAGATGCAGGTGGAGCTGCTGCAGCACTGCCAAGCATAATATAAGTTTCAGGACCACCAGCGTTTTCATGGAGGTCCTTCCTCAATGAAAAGGCTGGTGGTCCTGAAACAATAGGGGCCCACAGGGCCGTCTGTGCCCCCTTAGCCTGGGGATGCATGCAGGGAGGCACAACATGTGCTCCCTGTGTGCATGCACCCCAGTTCCTGCACAGCATGGACTTTACAGTCCATGCCATGCAGGTACCTGTATGGCGTTCCCATTGCGGCTTGAAAGAGCCACCACCGCAGTAACCGCCACGCCGCCTGCCCGGCAGACCACAAAATTACTTCTAATCTGGAGGGCGCGTGGCAGCAACTCTTGGTGGAGCAGGGGCATGGTGGTGTTGGGCTACCCACACCGTAAAAGTTGTAATCACGTCCTATGTGACTACTTTAGTATTTAACCATAACCTTTTTTGCTATCATTTACTAGAAGCTGCCACAGAAAACACAGAGCAGGGAGCACTCAATAGTAGCCACCCTCATCATCATCCGAGTAGAAGGGTCAGAACACTTTAGAATAAATACTACGACGGCTAAGCAAAATGCTGAGAAATGAGACTTTTTATCTTCTTTCAATAACTCTGTATGTGGAAAACACTGAAAATGCCCTTTTATATGCCCATTCTGAAGTACTACCTTGGCAACCAATTTCATTTCATCTCCAAAAATTATATTGTGTTGCACCTCACCGACAGATCGAATGCAAAATATTCAATAGGTGCAGCATGCACTGCTGCAATAAGCATAGCAATATCTTTAAAATGAGACCATTTTATATGTGAAGAATGTATAAACAGCTATATTATTGCACCCTGTTTATGGAATCAGCCATATGGAAACAATACTCAATACAGTAAGAAGGGCACATCTGGTGGCAGCAGTTGTCTATGTAAGTTTTCTGTATTGGTGTTTAGGACAACTGAGCATTTAATCAGCTACTCTGTGATTTTGGAAGCTTGTGAACACATCTGGTTTGTTCTAGTTACTCTTAAACTTTGGAAACTACACCCTCTAACAATGTCCTCTTAAAACTTAGTTAATGGTGTTGCCCCACTACCCTTAAAGCACACTGTAATGCTGAGCCCCTCAAAGCAAAAGGTTTTGGATAGGTTCCTATCAACTTTTGACAGAGTATTAAATGATGGGTATTGTTTGAAATGACCATCTTTTCTGTGGTGTATGCCCAGATTTTTGACTTGACTGTTTTTGCTGTGTGTAGAACTCTGTGCACGTTATCCCTGTTAACGAGGGGTAAAGTGCATGTTCCCCCTTCTTTCAAAATAATGAAATTAGCCTACCCCTTATTGGCATATTTAAATTACCTATATGTTCTAGCATATGGTGCCCGAAGTGTGCCCAGGGCCTGAAAGTTAAAATGTCACAAGTGGACTGCAGGCCTGACACCAGGAGCCTGGCTTTGCAGGTTTTAGTGCAAATTTAAACTGTCAAAACATCTCCTTTTGACAGGCCTAAGCCTTTCATTTACATATTAATAGGGCACCCCTAAGGATGCCTTACATGCCGTAAAGACAGGGTGCATGGTATTTAAAAGTCAGATGTATACATTTTTACTATTAAACATGTCCTTACAGTGAACACAACCATAACAGCGATTTTTACTGTTGCATGGTTGTCTGGTCTATAGGAATGCATTGTGAGACATTAAAATTAAATAATGTCACATGCACATAGGAAACAGTAACAAAAGTTCTTAAATGGGCTTTTAAAATATTTATTACAAGCCCAATTTTAGTACAGGTATTTTAGGATGTTACCTGTTAATCTGACTAATGCCATTTAGAGGCCACTTTGCATGAGCTGCAACTGTCACCCAGGAGCTGAATAGCACCTTTGATGAGGTGTGAACATGCTACCAGAGTTGAGATAAAGGCCTCGGGTGTGAGGTGGTGTTCTGTTCCTCTGGGTGGCGGACCATCTGGGATGTGCCCAGGAACCTATTTACCTTTAAAAGGACCTGAGCTGTCACAGGCAGATGTACCTAACACCTGTCCTGCCTCCTTCGTTTGTTACTATAGCCAGTCAGGCATCAGGCCCAGTGGGGAAGAAATGGCCTCCAAAACTGATTTGAAGTGACCACGTGGGAAGGGGGTGTTCATTTCCCTTGCAGCACCTCTGAGGTGGGCACAATAGCTCTGCCCAAGGGTAGAATGGTTCTGTCATGTTGGTTCTGGGTAGAGAGAGACACTGTGGGTTTGTTTGCAGTAGGGCACATAGCCTTGCCCCTCTTCCGACTGGTTCTTACCTGGTTTCTGTAGTTGACCCAACCAGATGACAGCGGCTGGCTCTTTATCAAAATGTACTCTATTTTTCAAACAGTATCCTAAATGGAATATGGTCTTGAGAGGGAAGCAATTTCTTGATTTACTGGCCCTGTGGGAATTGTTTTAATCACTTACAGAGCAGGACTGACTCCGTCTACTTTTTATCACCCCTCTCCTGCGATCCTCTCTCCTGTCACACCCCCTTCTGGAATAATGGTAAGCTTTTCTTTTACTTCCCACATCACCCGCCAGATCACCCAGTGGTGCTCCGCACTCTGATCACTGTCATTCTCCCTCCTGCCACAGCCCGTCATACCCATCCCTGTAGACCTCTTCTACCAAGGTCCACTTCTCCCATCAATGTCCACCTCTTTCATTAACATCCATGCCTTCTAATTGTGTATAAATCTCTTGTTACTACCCCGTCTTCTGTCACCTTATCTGTCAAGATCCACTACTACATCAGTGACACCTCACTTCTCCCCATCACTGTCCATCCTCCCCATCATGGACCCCTCTCCTATCGGTGACCACTTCTATTGTCAGTATCCACCCCTCTCTGCATTGCCTCCCTCTCCTGTCATTGTCAAAGTCTCGTCACTGCCGTTCACTCTCTTTCATCACAGTCCCTTCTCCCATCACTTCACTCTCTTCCATGAGTGCCCCCACTCTAGTTAGTGCTGTCTCTAGTCAGTGTTGACCTCTTCTATCAATATTCCTCTCTTCAACATTTGGATATTGTTATGTTGTCATTTACCCCCTGATGTACAGACCAACAATTCCATTGTTACCCAATATGTTTTGGCTATTTGTTCATAGTTTTATGAATTGATATATTTTCATTTTTAGGTCTAGTGTTAGCCAAGACCTTTTGATTCTACAAAAATTGGTATAGTATGCCTAATTATAGGGGTTTTCAGCCACCTCTCTTCAGCCATTGGTCTGTTGTGTCATTCACATTTTGCTTCCACCCACTACAGCATACAGCAGGGGGCAATGGGTAAGTCTACTTCAGGAACTGGTTAACTTCACTTTGAGTTACTGTATTTTGCACTTTGATAAGGAACACATCTCCACACAAGATAGTTCACTTCAGTGCCAGTGTTTTTGTTTTTACTTTATAATTACTATAGTGTTGCCTTTGTGTTTAGAGCCTGATACGAGAGCACATCCTGATACACATTCTATCTTTATCAGATCCCTTCTCTTGCCAATGCTGTTGTAAATTCCTTTTTGACTGTTTCATCGCATGTGTCAATTTGAAACTGTTCTGTATTAACCCCTTCCATGCTCATGATGGAATGGTTCCTTCATGAGCATAAGTGCAAGTGTGCTCATAAAGGAACCATTCCGTCATGACGTCATGAGCACACTTTAAAAAAATCCCTCTGCTGTAAACTGCAGAGGGATTTCCCATTTTGTTTTTGCTTTGGGAGGTGGGGAAGAGCTTCCCAACCTCCCAAAGCATGGTTAGAGTTTTCATTGTAATGACGATCGCGCGCATGGCGCGCTGTCGTCATTACAATGAAAACAAAACTGAAATTTAGTTTCAGTTTCACACTTTCGGTGTTTGTGGGGTTATCTCAGCCCCAAGCACCGAAAAACATGGGAGAGGTATTGTTGGAAAGGGGAGAATCTCCCCTTTCCAATGGTACCCTTCTCTAGTGGATCCCTGCTTGGGGATACCCCAGGAGGGCGATCCCCAAGCAGGGATCCACCCACTAGCCAACAAGGAGGGGGGGAGTGGCCCCTTGGGCAAGGGCCTTTGCTCCCCCAATAAACTTTTGCCAGACAGCCTTTCTGCCCCCCTGGGGAGCAGATGGGGGCAGTAGCCTAGGCGCCAGGGTTTTAGCCCCTTATCTGCCCCCCGGGGGGGCAGAAAGCCCACTAGGCCCCAGGAATTTATATTTCCAAAGTTCGGGCGGGGGCTGCCCAGAATGGGCATGCCAATTCCCACCCCCCCAAAAAAAATGCCACAGTCTTTCTGCCCCCCCAGGAGGGAGATGGGGGCAGTAGCCCCTGATCTGCCCCCGGGGGGCAGAAAGCCTACAAGGCACCAGGGATTTTTTTTATATATACATAGGGGTGGGGGCTGCCCACAATGGGCATGCCAATGCCCCCACCCCCAAAAAAATTGCCACAGTCTTTCTGCCCCCCTGGGAGGCAAATAGGGGCAAAAGCCCCTTATCTGCCTCCCGGGGGGGGGCAGAAAGCCCAATAGGCATCAGGGAATATTAATTCAGGGGTTTGGGCTGCCCAGAATGGGCATGCCAATGCTCCCACCACCCCCCAAAAATGCCAAAGTCTTTCTGCCCCCCCAGGAGATAGATGGGGGCAGTAGCCCCTGATCTTCCCCCCCAGGGGGCCTCAGAGAGCCCACTAGGTGCCAGCGATTATGCTGGCTTTTTTTATGCGTGGGGTGGGGGCTGCCCAGAATGGGCATACCAATGCCCCCACCCCCCAAACAAATAGCCACAGTCTTTCTGCCCCCCTTGGGGGCATATCAGGGTAACCACTCCCCAATTTCCCCCCCCAGGACGGCAGAAAACCACTAGGCATTGACTTGTTTTTAGCAATGTGCCTACCTGTGGATTTTGGGCCCTAGCGCAGCCGGCACATAAGGAAACCTAGCAAACCTATACATTTTTGAAAACTAGACACCAAGGGGAATCCAGGATGGGGTGACTTGTGTGCCTCTCACCAGGTTCTGTTACCCAGAATCCCTTGCAAACCTCAAACTTAGTTAAAAAAAACACATTTTCCTCACATTTCTGTGCTGGAAAGTTCTGGAATCTGTGTGGCTCCACAAAATTTCACCCACCCCGCATTCCCCAAAGTCCTCCGAGAAAAATGGTACCTCAGTTGTGTGGGTTGGCCTAGTGCCCGCAACAGGAAACGGCCCAAAACGCAACATGGACACACCACATTTTTACTGTGAAAACTGACCCTTTTTTTGCAAAGGGCCTAGCTGTAGATTTTGAACCCTAGCTCTGCCGGCACCTAGGGAAACCTAGCAAACATATACATTTTTGAAAACTAGACACCCAAGGGAATCTAGGATGGGGTGACTTGTCTGGCTCTCACCAGGTTCTGCTACCCAGAATCCCTTGCAAACCTCAAAGTTTGTAAAAAAAAAAAACACATTTCCGTCACATTTCTGTGATGGAAAGTTCTGGAATCTGCGTGGATCCACAAAATTCCTCCCACCCCGCATTTCCCAAAGTCTTCCGATAAAAATGGTACCTCACTTGTGTTGGTAGGCCTAGTGCCCGCAACAGGAAACAGCCCAAAACGCAAAGTGGACACCACATTTTTACAGTGAAAACTGACCCTTTTTTTGCAAAGTGCCTAGCTGTAGGTTTGGAACCCAAGCTCTGCCGGCACCTAGAGAAACCTAGCAAACCTATACATTTTTGAAAACTAGACACCCAGAGCAATCCAGGATGGGGTGACTTGTCTGGCTCTCACCAGGTTCTGTTACCCAGAATCCCTTGCAAACCTCAAACTTTGTCCAAAAAACACATTTTCCTCACATTTCTGTGATGGAAAGTTCTGGAATCTCCGGGGAACCACAGATTTCCACCTACCCCGCATTTCCCAAAGTCTTCCGATACAAATGATACCTCACTTGTGTGGGTAGGCCTAGTGCCCGCGACAGGAAACGACCCAAAATGCAACGTGGACACACCACATTTTCACAGTGAAAACTGACCCTTTTTTGCAAAGTGCCTAGCTGTAGATTTTGAACCCTAGCTCTGCCGGCACCTCGGGAAACCTAGCAAACCTATACATTTTTGAAAACTAGATACCCAGGGGAATCCAGGATGGGGTGACTTGTCTGGCTCTCACCAGGTTCTGTTACCCAGAATCCATTGCAAACCTCAAAGTTTGTAAAAGAAAATAGCATTTTCCTCACATTTCTGTGATGGAAAGTTCTGGAATCTGCATGGATCCACACATTTCCTACCACCCAGCATTCCCCCAGGTCTCCCAATAAAAATGGTACATCAGTCACGTGTGTGGGTCAAGTACCCGCAACAGGCAAGGGCCCAAAACATATTGCAGAGACATCAAAATTACCTATACAAAACAACCTGGTTTTGCAAGGGGGGTCACCTGGGTTTTTGGCCCCGGGCTCATCGGCCATCTTGAGAAACCTACCAAACCCACACTTTTTTGAAAACTAGACATTAGAAGACGTTACATGTGAAAACGTTGGCACAAATGGCTGTTTTTTTCAACTCATTTTCAATTGTTCCTATTTTCAACTGTTAGTTTCTATAAAGAAACCTTGAAGGATCTACACAAATGACCCCTTGCTGAATTCAGAATTTTGTTTACTTTTCTAAAATGTATAGCTTTCCAGGATCCATTATTGCTTTCATACCAATTTTTACCATTAACTGGAAGAAGGTTGAAAGCACAAAAAATAGCAAAAATATACTATGTCCCAGTAAAATGCCAAAACTGTGTAAAAAACGTTGGTTTTCTGACAAAAGTCTGTCAGTCCCTGAAAGCTGGGAAAATGGTGATTTCAGCCCCACAAACCCTTTGTTGATACCATTTGCAGGGAAAAAAAACAGATGCTTTCATTTGCAGCACTATTTTCCCATTTTTCCCCCCAAAAAACAAAATGTCACTGTATTTTGGCTAATTTCTGGGTCCCCTCCAGGAGAATTCACAAACTCTGGGTACCTTTAGAATCCCCATGATGTTGGAAGAAAAGGACGCAAATTTGGCGTGGATACCTTATGTGGTCAAAAGGTTACAGGGGCCTAAGCACGAACGCCCCCAAATAGCCAAAAAAAGGCTTAGCACAGTGGGGGTGGGGGGGAGGCCTAGCAGCGAAGGGGTTAAGCTATCCTCTTATTATTTTTTTCTATCCTTCTTTCTTTCTTTGCTAATTTCTTTCTTTCATTTTTCTTCCTGTCCTTTCTTTCTTTCTTTCTTTCTTTCTTTCTTTCCTTTTCTCTCTTGTCTTTCTTTCTTTCTTTCTTATTTATTCCTCTCTTTCTTTATTTTTTCTTTTGTTCTGTCTTTCTCAAAGCCAAGAGGTAGGTCCCTTCACTGCCTGGGAGTACTGTGATAATGTGTGGTTTTTTGAAACCCCAAAAATGTTTTTGCCTGAAGCAAGTTATGATGAGTGGTGAGGGCATGGCATGGCATATTCCAAACCAATAAAGTTTAAAAAAAAAACCATGACAAAACAAGAATTGCCAGAAGGCTTAAGGCCAATGCCAGACTTATTGATTTTAACGCTTGTTGAGTTTTTTTCTACGTTGGTTTTTAGTTTTCGGCACCTGTGAGAAGGAAGGTAGTTGAATAGGAGGATCTGCTTGTCAAACTCACTGGGGGTCACTTATCAAGAGTGGTATGGGGAGAATTGAGTTGGAATGTGGAGAAGAATAGGTGTGACAATAGGAATCTCTATGAGAATTCTAGCAGGATCTACAGATACATTTTTGGATGCATGATAGATGAGTTCGGATTACCCCAGAGTTGAGATGCTGTATGGGCAATGCAGAGAAGTACTGATCAGGGAATGCAACTGCATGATAGAGTAGTACTGAAAATATATAATTCAATAAAAATTCTTATCACAATCTGCACTTGCCACTATATGTATGCAGATACCTTTTTATTCCCTGTACCTCAGAGTAAAGAGTTAGGATAGCTAAATGTAGAATAGCTATGTGTGCCTTGACGGTGGGGCACTGTGTACTAGGATCAGTTTAAGTCTACTCTTACCCAAATGTGTAGGCCTAGTGTCATACTGTTTGGTCCCTACATATAGATGATTGTGTATTTGAGCAAAGCAAATATTGTAGGGCTTGAGACTCATATGGTGACAAACTACTGTAAAGGAAAGTCTGCAATGTGGTTAATGGTGATGAAGAACGGGACTGATAGGCAATATGACAACCATAAGATTAATATCAAGGGTGAAGATGTTCAGATTACAGTTAAGGTAGAGCCTGAGATCCTTGGCATGTGTGCAAAATGTGAAAGAAGTATTGAAAACATGGTGATGAGTTTGAGTGACAGAAGAATAAGTAAGGTGCCATGAGAGAATTACATTAAGGCATTAGTCTCCTATTTTACGACACAAATACCAACCACATACACCTTCTTCAGTTAACGCAGACAAATGCTATCACTCATTATCAGATATTCTAAGTATTTGGCAAACACTACTCTTTCTACAAGCTACTAGCTATGCTATGCAAAGAATCCTCAAAGCCAACCCTATCAATGCTCCAACCTACATCACACAAACTCATTTAGTGTACATCTGCATGCAACATACTGTAAATGTGAATTCATGGAATAGTTTTTCATCCAAGTTAAGCATGCATATCTGAAGAAGGGGTGCTTACCCAACCCATGTCATGCATTATGTTTGAGCTCAGGTGATGGTAGATATGGGATTTCAGAATCCTTACATTTTAAAACGTTCTCTTTGCTCTGCTACCTGTAACCTTTGCATTGCAGGGTTCCCGTTCTTTTCTTGGCAAGACGTCACAAGAGCTCTGCACATTTCCATTATGAAAGATTCTCATTTAATTTCATGCAGTGAATTTACAAGGTACTCCTAGATTTCATTTTTGCAAAGACACAAAATGGTAGATAAGTTTGGGCAATTGAGTTTCCGAACTCATTCCTGTATCACTATTCTGATGCACTATGTTCCACAAATCTGAGTGGATTCAACTTCTTTCTAATGGTCAGACCTGAGCACTCTACTTCATCTTTATTTAATACCTATTGACAATGCTAAGGAATAACTACGATCTGTGGATTTCAAAACATTGGCACATGATTACCATGGAGGGCAGGATGGATGTGGAAAAAACATATTTTCAGTTAGATGTCAAATTCTTGTCATTGAGTTGTCATGTATGACTAATATTCTAGGACACATCTCAATGTTGGTTCAGTCTCTTAAATTAAGTCTGCAAAATGTTGGTACATATCACATCCAGACACACAAATAGAAATTTCACTTTGATTCCTCTCTTACAAAACAATTCCCAGTAGGAACCTTAATGACATTCCTCACATTTGATCATTTATGATTTATCCTTATTCACTAAAATTCAACAGTAATATATGTCTGGAAAGCTATGCCAGTTGCATCCTTTAAGGCAAACTTATGAGTGAGGCATAGCATTTATTTAAATGCTGCTATTTATGCTTAACTTCCAACCATCTGTCAAAATCCTATTTAATCATGGCAATCAGGCATTTCAGATTATATTCTGCTCTTATAGTAATGCTTTTGTTAATTTGGATGTAAACGGTAAGTGAGTTCCCAGTGGATCCATTGCATGTCAAAGCCATACAGGCTATCTATGGTGGTAACAGGGACAGTGTTAGCACCTCATTTTTCCCCACTTAATCTTGAGAACTCAGAGAATGAGTGGACCAGAGATATACCCATGGAATTTGAGGACTTAGGGGCCTTCAAAGTAAGTATAATGATATCAACATATAAAAACACTTTAATTTGGCTTGCCTGTGTGTCGATTCTCTGAATCAATTCCAGTAAGCAGGTAGTGGCTGACATTGCCAAGAGAAATAAAAGAGGTGATGGGGAATTCTTGGTGGGTTGATATTTTGATGCCATTGAAATTGCCAAAAGCTGCTGGGTAATCAACTACCCAGCATATTGTCCATGTCAACTCGGAACCAAGGTTGGCCCTATCAACAGTCTGGGAATAGTAATGCCACTCAACTTTGTCAAAGCCTTTTCCATGTGTAAAGACATTGCCAATGCTTCCTTCCAGAGGGAATTGGGATGCCATAGAGTATACAATAGGGTCCTGAGGTAAATCCTGGATGAGTGATCCAGTACAAACCCAACCTGTCGATTGGGGACTAGGGACGTTTTGACCCTACTCATCCTGGTTGCCAAGAAATTTAGCTATAATTTAAATGTACATGTTAATCAATAAAATCAGATGGTAACAGTCCCGTAGGTCTTTCCATTCCTTGGGGCTTAGTGTAATGGCGGCCTTAGATATCGATCCATGAGTACCTGTCAGGTCTGCTTCCTCAAATGCATGGTATCATAGTGTTAGAGTGCTGCAGAATTCATCCAAAATGCAATCCTAACTGGTCGACATCCAGTGATTAGATCTGAAATAGCCATCTCAAAAATATGTTCCTCAATAATTGATGTCTCCATTAGAGCCCTACTCTCATCAGCGAGTGTGGGTAATGTGAGGAAGTGTGTAGCAAATTGCCTTTAACCATGGTTGCTTCAAAGTATTTGGCTTTTTTTAAGCTCCTCTTTTTTCTGTTTTTAGGACTCTCTGCCTTGGACACTGCTAACCAGCACCACAGGGCATGTCCTCTGGCCCTTAAGAGATAGTAATGAAATTTGTTTCACCCTGTTTGGCCTATTTGACTTCCACATAAGACCATTGTAAATTCTGCTTAGTAAGCACCTATGGGATGGAAAATTACATGTCATATGTGGGCTGAATTGTGTATTTATACCACTCAAATATATAATAAAAATATATGTCTGCCAGGAAAACTACTGTGCTTTGACTCTGCTTTAGTTTAAGAGCACTGGAGTGACACATGGCAATAAAAATTAGGAAAAGTAAATTTTATATATGCATATGTCACCCTAATATTTGTCCCCACTTTGTAAATCCACAGGGCAAGGTGTTAATATATAAAAATAGGGTACACTACATGTTAGTATTGGTGTGTCCTAACAGTTATATACAATCCAAAAGCTATGTAGGCCTTGCTAGACCTTTTCTTGAATAGGCCTAAAGGGGATGAACATATATATATTTCCTATCTCCACTTGAGCAAATGCTAGGAAAATTCTTCAAACACATTTCCTATTTAATTTGAAAAATAATGATAAAATCATATAACTTGTTTAAATTAAATGTAAAAGTAACTTTCAAAAATGGACTTTAGGCTGCCTGAGTCAGAGCTGAGATAAATCCAGATCTGCCACTCTTTAAACCTCCAGTGCTAGGTTACATATCCTTCTCAAAGGACAATAACTAACCTCACATACCCGAAAGAGCAAATACTTGTTAACTGCGGCCCACTTAGAAAGGATTAGCTTTCTGGGAGTGGACAGGAACAGTTGGAAGAATACAGGACAGCTGCCAAAGATGGCTTCTCCATTGTATTCCTTGGACCCTCCTATACAGTCAGGCTTCAGTCACAGAAGGGAGAGAACCAGTTTTCCCCCTTCACATGTGAAGATAACTCCTATAAATAGGGCAGTGGCTAAGGAGTTGAAGTCCTATCTGGTAGCAGCTGGGTTCTGCCATACTGCAAAAAAGTGGAAGGACTCCTGACTCTAATAGGGTTCAGCTGGCCAGAGAGGACTGGACCCTAAAGGAGATGTGGCTAGATAGAGGCCCGTTGCCTAGAGGCCTGCCATGATAAGCTAGAGTCTGCAAGACTCACCAGGAGGAATTTTCCAGGACTTTAACAAAGTTTTCCACTTATGGAGGACCTGGAACAAGTTGCTGGGGCCTTATTTGGAAGGTCGTACCCAAGGAAGGAAAGACATTTTGGTTGATGCCAAAACTTCTCCTGGTGCTTCCTTGTCCAGGGAAGGTTACCGGGTACTTCCTAGGTTCATTATTAGCTTCCACTTACAGAACACCAGGTAAAAGCAAAAAGCGTTGGGAATTGTTACATACTGGCACCACTCCAATAATTCTTACCATCTGCCTCTGTTATTATAGTGAGACTTGATGTACCGTATTGTGTGCTGTTCCTTTAATGCTCTCTCAAGTCATCTAAAATGCCTGAAAGATGTGTTATCCACTCTAGCGTGCTTTCTCTCTTTTTTGGTTCCAAATCTCCATTTTCCCCACTGAACATTAGTTGGAGATTCCTTTTTCTCTGTTTATTGTTATAACTTGATGGAGAGTGGTCAACTAGCATCAATTTCCCTCTTTCCACATGTCTCCCAATAGGGTTGTGACTCTTGTCCTCTTTATAAGTATCAACAAGAGATCTGAGGACTCTCCTAGTCTGAGGGAGATAGATAGGTCACATCACATAGGCACCAATGTGCAGGTAGGGGCACAATGGGACCCAGGTACCAATCCTCCTGTATTGGACAATGGTCAGTCACTTAGCCCTCCAGAATGTGACCATGCATCACCCTGGTTTTAAGGAGCCCATTAATTAGGAAATAGTCTATCCAGAACATTGTGCCATGTGGAAATATAGAAAAGGTATAGTCCCTATCAGCGGAAGTAAAAAACGCCATATGTCTACCAAATCATTATCTTTCAACAAATCCTGTAATTCCCGAAGGTCAAGGTCAAAGGCAAGGTTCCAACCGCCAAACAATCACAGGATTCACCCATCAGACTAGACAACTTAGAGAAGAAGTGCACCTTATGAGAATGTGGTGCATATACAACACCCAATCTCTCAAACACCCTCAGCTTTACAAAGGTATATCGGCCTTGCGGGTCTGACCATCTCATTAAAACCTTATGACTTAGAAACTGTGACTTGTTTATAAGGATGGCATCCCACATTCCTTGGAGACATCATCAGATAAGGCCTGTTCACTCAGTTCATTTTACGTAAGACTGCTGCTAACAACCAAGCACATCCAGTTTGTCTTCAGTTTCAATAACTCAACTTCATATGGGTAGGTCTCCTGCAGACATTCAATGTTGGTGTGTTTGTGTTGCAATAATTCAGAATCCTTTGCATTTAAAGAAGTAGAATACACCACTAACTTCAAACTATTGAGCATCAGTGCTCTGATATTATAATTGGTGATGTGAGGATCCAGTGACTCAAAATAGCCAAACGAGGCGATAGGTAGAGTGTGTTTAAAGGAAGATGTTATGTACTGAGATATGCCAGCAGCAATATGTTTGAGAGTCTAGGTCAGAAGTCAGGGTCAGATAAGTACCAAGGAAAGACAGGCTCCAAGTGGAAAGTATAGGGTGAATACACACAGTTGACAATAACAACATCTTCAGTGTAAGACTGTAGTAAGTAATGGGAAGACCCATTTGAGGTCCAAGTGACCAGTACGAAGGGACGTTGACTTTAGACTGGGAGCTTCACTCATGCGATGTGGGGATGCACCGAAGTGAGGCAGGATACAGGGTCTAGAGAAAAAATGGGGTGCCATCACGGGTGGGCTCCTAATGCTAATATGGATCAAAGGCATTGATGCATGTGAATGTCACAACTGGAAAGTGGTTAGCAAAAAGGCCTATGGGGAAACATCATAAGGAAACATTACAATCTGTAGGACATGTAAAGTGTAGTGCAGGCCAAATATAGCAACATCACAGTAATTGACATTGATCATCAAAATGTTGCGTCATGTGGGCCTGGATAAGACCAAGAGATAACAATGGAAAGGTTGACCCAGGAGTCCATGTCCAAATATCGAGCATGAGTGTAGCACCACTGGTTACATGATACCAGCAAACATAGATGTTACTAAGGAGACCTGAAGGGTTGGTCTTCTAGCAGAAAAGAGAGGACAACAAAGATTCTGATAAGTTTGAAGGCCAGTAGAGCATTGTAAGAAAATGGATAGTTGGTTGACTGGCATGAGAGTCGTGGTCGAGCAGAAACCATATTCCCTTTCTGCGTGAGGCAGAAGCTAACCTTAAATTAAACTGTACTGAACCCTCTGGTAGCTTGGCACAGAGCAGTCAGGCTTAACTTAGAGGCAATGTGTAAAGTATTTGTGCAACACTTCAAACAGGAATAAAGTGAAAGACACCACACAAAAAGAATCTTTTAGATAGAAACATAGGGTTATTTTTAATAAATAAAACATGACCAAAATGACAGAAATCCAATTAGTAGAACCCCAGATATGCAGTTTTAAAGATTTTGGTTAAAATAGAGCCAAAAAGTACAAAGCGCCAACTCTGGATATCTGCTCACGCCAGACCGGGACAAAGTGACAGGTTCAGGCAGATCACGATACAGAGTGGGCCAGCTACAGAGACCCACTTAGGCCTGCTGAACAAAGAACCTTAACTCCTGGTTTGCAGAGCGTTGGGGGATCCACTTTGAAGATGCATTGCACAGCCTAAGTGATGCGTCGGTTCTGAGATGCGGCAAGGCTGCATTGCAAGGTTTTGTGTTTTGTTGAGTATCCCGTCGACGAGGGCTGTGATGCAAAGTCCTGTGTCGGCGATGCGTCACACAGTTGAGGCAATGCGTTGGTTTCAAGGAGCTGTGAGGTTGCGATGCAGGGTCTGGTGTCGTTTTTGAGGCTACCGTCAACGAAGGATGCATGGGCCTATGCTGAGGATGTGTCATGCAGCAGTGGTTTCGATAGGATGCGATGAGATGTGGGTCTTTGTGGCAGGTGCAATCCATGCAGCAGTGGCGGTGTGTTGGTTCTGCTTGGGTTTGAGCTGTGTAGCAGTGGAGATATGTCGGTTCCGCTGGATCAAAGTGGCTGGCAAAGCACCTTAAGCCCAATTCTAAGGGTCAAGGACTGGGACGGCACCACTGGGCAGGGTAGATTCACAAATGGCAGAGTCCAGGTGCAGTTGCAAGGTTGTTGGAAGCCTCTTGTGTCCCTAAGACTTCAGATCAGGAGGCCAGCCAACTAGTCCTTGAAGTCACTCTGGGGTTCTAGTTTCAAGAGATGCAGATCCAGTCCTTCTCACCCATGCCAGAGGGCAGCAGATTAGCACAGCAGTGCAGCAGACCTTCAGAGTTGCAGTCCAGCAGAGTGATAGTCCTTTTAGCAGCACAGCAGTCCTTCTTCCTAGCAGAGTATACACAAGTCCAGGAATGCACTGAAGAGTTGGTACCTGAGGTCCAGTATTCATACCCAGTTGTGCCATTGAAGTAGAGAGAAGCTTCTAGAAGCCTGACCTTTGAAGTGCACAGGTACCCTGCTTTCCTGGCTCCACACTAACTACAGGGAGTATGCAGCCTTTTTGTGTGGCGACAGGACACAGCCTATTCAAGTGTATGTGGGGCTGGTCCCAGCTCCTCCTTCCCATCCTGCCAGTGATGGACCATCCAGTCACACCTTACCTTCCAATTGTGTGTGTTTGTCTAGGAGGAATACACTAAGCCCAACTGTCAACTACACCGATTCATGTGACCCAGGGACAGGCTGCAGGCACCAAACAGCTAAGGCAGGAAAATGCCAACTTTCTAAAAGTGGAATTTTAAAAATTGCAACTTAAATTCTGATTTTAACATAAGCTATGTATTTTTATTACAATTTGAAAGACACAAAACATGAACTATTTACCTCTTCCCATTTGGAAAATACACTTTTAAAATGTAATAAAGTAACTCCAATGTTATCCTATGGGATAGGTAGGACTTGCAGTATTAAAACATGACTTTAGGTGTTTTTCCCTACCAGGACATGTAAAACTTAAATGTACATGTCCAACTTTTTAAATACACGTCACCCCTACGTCTGGGCTGTCCAGGGCCTACCCTATGGGTGACGTATATGTATTATAATGTAAGGTTTGGGCCTGGCAAAAGGTTTATTTTACAAGGTCTAAATGGCAGTTTAAAACTTCAGACACACAAATTGCAATAGCGGGCCTGAGACATGGTTAAAAGGGCTACTTAAGTGGGCTGCAAAATGAGTGCTACAGGCCCACTAGTAGCCTTTAATTACAGGCCATGGGCACAGGTAGTGACACTTTACTAGTGGCTTACAGGTAAATTAAATATACTAATTGACCAATCCTACTATGCTTTAAAGGAGAGAGCACAAGCGCTTTATCACTGGTTCGCTGTGGTAAAGAAGACAGAGTCATTAGGCCAGCAAAAACAAAGTCAGCAAAGACAAAAGGTCTGAAGACAAAACAAAAGGTTAGGGGGAAAGCAATACCAAGGATGCTAGATCTAACAAGCATCCAAAAGAAAAAGTGTCAGTTTATTTGGTTAGGGTTCTGGGACCCCTTTCTAGGGAGATATGGATGGATTAGTCTCTGTCTAGGGTCAGTGTTTCCGACATCTGATGCAAACTGACTCTGTTGACTGTGAGCTAAGCCAGACTGAGATGATTTCGAGATGCTGGTTCACACATGGCCAGTGGTGTTGGTAGGGCAGGGTTGCAAGTGAGACATCACGAGGGACCTCAGTAGTGTTGAAATGTAGGTTGTCTGAAAGATCAAGCAAGTTTTGGAAGTATCTCTACAAGAAAGCCAATCATACAATTCTTCTCTAGCTTCTCAAAGATACTTAATGCGCTGACCACTCTATAATAGTTCACCCAGGCAGCTATCTATGTCTTCCAATCTCTTTACAGCCTTTTAGGTTCCACATCGGTAGACTCATCATAATTTTCAAGGCAAGCTTGGTCATGTGATATGAGATATGGTAAATCTCATTATGGATTCTTGGGCCTTAACATCTGTACATTTCAGGAGGTAGCGAAGATGGTAAATGGTAGTTGTTGACCAACAAGTGCCTCAGAGAAAAGCAGATGGATTGTAGGGCACTGATAATATGGAATGTAAGTATCGGTGTCAAAACATAGAAGTCATGTCTTATGATCAGGGCACACCTTACTCTCCAGACAGACAGTGAAGATACCAGCAAGTGAAAATGGCAGAAGAACAACCACAAAAGTTAACATATAATGACCCCATTCAGGTGACTAAAGCAAGACCAAATTCTTGTGCATACCATGGTGCTGCAGCTTGTCTGTGGTAAAGTCATAAAAGAGGAATGAGAGCTGTTTACCAGGGGGTCAATGCCAAAAAGGATTGAGGGCAGGTCGACTGGGTGCAAAGCAGGTTCAAATGTGTCCTCAATGTCATGGGCCACTTACCCCTGTGACACTCGCTACATGAAACAACACATGCTTCCCATGGAGGCATGAGAGACACACTAATTATGGGGCCAAGCACCATCATATACCCAGTGGGCAAGGCGGGCCCCAGGAGGAACAGGAACCCAGTGGCAGTTCATCTGGACTTTTTAGGTCTGGCTTAACATCGCATATATCTGTAAGACCTATTACCCATGTTTATTTTGTGCTTTGTGAAAAGATTAACCCAAAACTAGTATATTTCCACATTTATTCAATTCAATTCAATTCAAAAGACTTTATTCGGATAAAAATACATATCCATAAAAGTGCAAACAGATAAAAACATAATCGTCGCAATACATCAAAACTGAATTTAAAAATTGGGATAAAAGAACATACAAATAAACAAAGTTCAACAAGAGCACATAGAATTGCGAGAACGCACAGCCGCTTTCAAAAAAGAGCCAACCCGAAAGGTTAGCTCTTCCTTTTCCAGAGTAATAATCTTCCCATATGCTGCCTTATAGTCCATCACAGATGTGGCCTTAAAGTATGGAATTAGAAACCTTTTTGTAAATATTAGATAGTAACTACAAAAGAAAAGAAAATGCAGCATTGATTGTTTTTGTTGACTATTACAGGGGCATGGCAAATGGTCGAGGTCAGGATTATACCCTGTGGGAAAACAGCAGAAATTTCACTGTATCGATCCTCAGCCGAAAGAGTAAGCCCCTTTCCCACCTGCCAATGGGTTTTAAGAGGTAGATTGATGGGGCGTGTGAGATGTTCTCAATACGCATATATCTAGCAACAGACGATTTCTTGCTCTCTTTTTCAAATCTAGCATGCCTATAAAGTGCATAAAGAGCCGATTGCAGGAATTTCTTGCAAGTGGTTCCAGAATCTAAACAGTTTAAAAATAGATGGCCATAATTCACACTTGTTAAACTTTTATTTACGGCAGTCAGCCATGGTATTTCCTTGCCCCTATCACATTTTAAGCAATCTAATATAATCTCCCTAGTTAATTGGGCCGCGGGGTTGTTCCAAATTTTAAGCCAAAATAATGCAGGGCGAGCCTTAATAAAATCTTCGCTATAGGGCAGATTAAGTTCATGGTGGCAGGCGTACGTTGAAGAGGAAATAGGGGCACCCAGGATTTTGCGACAAAATCTATTCTCTTCATCCTGGATCCTACCGCAGTTAGTAAAGCCCCATACTTCTGCACCATAGGTGGCCGTTGGTATACATTGCAGTTTAAAAATGTTAGCAGTGGCAGAGACAACCTCAGTATTCCTGGGTTTGGGGAGGCCGAGTATTAAGTTGGTGGAACTGGAGAACTTTCTCAGACAATGGGCAACATGTTCAGACCACAGTCCGTTGGAAGCAAACACCAACCCTAAGTAGGGGAAAGTGCGAGTGCTTTGTAAACTATCAGAGTCTAAAACAATTGTTCGATTAAAATGCTTCTTCAGTCCACACACCATTAAAAAAGATTTTTTAAAATTGGTACATAGGTCCAAACCAGCCATAAAATCAACAAAACCCTGTGTTAAAATACGTAAGGCATTTAAAGTACGGCCCATTAAAACCGCATCATCTGCGTATAGTAGGGCAGAAAGTTTATTGCCATTAATGCGGGGTACGTCGCAGGTGAGAGTTACCAAGGATTTATTCAAATCATTAATGTATAATATAAATAGGAGTGGGGCCAGGACACAGCCCTGCCTGACCCCTCTCCCAACTTTTATTTCATTGGAAACCTCACCTTCCCTACTAATGCGCACCCTGGCATGTAAGTCTTTGTGCAGATGAGCCAAAAAGTATACAAGGGGCTTGTCCAGGCCATATTCCAGAAGATTTGTCCAAAGCCGTGACCTGTTAACAAAGTCAAAGGCCGAACTAAGATCCATAAATGCAAGGTATATTGGAGTTTTTTTTAGCTACATTGTATTTGCCAATAATCAAGTTGAGGTTGAGGCACTGATCCACAGTGCCAATATTACTTCTGAACCCTAACTGACAATGATGGAGGATATGATTGTCCTCGGCCCATGCCCTGATCCTGTTATAGAGAACCCTCCCTAAAATGTTCAAAGTATTGTCGATCAGGGAGATCGGCCTATAACAACTAGGGCTGGTGCGGTCCCCCTTTTTAAAAATCGGCACAATGATGCTGGTGGACCAAGTATTGGGTATAATAGAATTTGCAAGATTATTAAAAACATTCTGGAGTAGGGGTGCCCAGAAATTAGGCTGGCTCTTGATTAAATCGATGGGCAACCCATCAGGGCCTGGGGCTTTACAGCCCATGCTCTGATCAATGGCCTCCTCTACTTCTGATAGATTGATTGAAACCCCAATAGTTATAATATTTTCATAGGTATTAATCGATGGTGTGTGGGCTGAATAGATTTTAGAAAAATGCCTTTCCCACGCCTCACTCGAGATATTACAGCTAATTGTGTTCGTAAGGTGTCTCCAAGCCCTCATATCTTTTACAGCTGACCAAAAATCCTTACCATTTTTTAGCATAACTGCCCGAGCAAGATTATCCCAATGCTCTCTTGTTATTTCTTCCTTTCTAGTAGCAATGGCCGATTTATAGCGTGATCTAAGAGATTTGATAAGGATACTATCTCTGGGTTTATTGGCAAGCTCCTTGCGGAGAACTCTATTCGCTGAGGAGCATTCAGCATTAAACCAACCTGGGTCCACATGTGATTTCTTAACTGGCCTTGATAGCAGGGATTTGACACCTGCACACAACTGTGTGAAGGCGCCAACAACCTCAGAATGGTGTTCTTTATAGGACAAACAGGTGTCAATTTAGTTCGGGTAAGTCCTTACCATCCTACCAAATAAATCCCTGTTATCTATTCCGCGCCAAACCAGTCTAAGGTTATCGGTGGAAGGGGATAAGTCCCTGGCACCACACTCATTGTCATAAGTCGGCCTGGGGGCGATGCACAAGGTTAGGGTGACAGGATTATGGTCCCCTTGGACTGTTGGGACCACCTCAGCTTTGAGCACACAATTCTCTAAAGAGGATGAGATAAAGATAAAATTGATAGTGGAAGCTGAACCCCTTCCTCTGTAGGTAGGTACAATCTGTTTGGCTCTGCGGGGTGCGGTAGCAAGCTCCGTCACATCTAAAAGATTATTGGAACTCAAAAGGTTCGCAAGTTGGGCACCCCTGTCGCATAATGGTGCCTTATTTGTAGGGTGTATAGCGGAATAAATGCTACTAGGTAACCTAACATTAAAGTCACCCCCCAGGCAAATTCCAGAGGGGTTGACGACATGATTAGTCTTCTGTACGTTAGAAATGAATTTAAACAAATTAATAAAATTCATATTTGGGACATTCTTAAAATCCTTATTATAAAAATTAATTAAACAAAGAGAAACCCCCTGTTTGTAAACAACATCCTGAAATTTGTCGTTGTTAGTGGCAAGTGCCTTGGCACTGCCACCTGCCCTAATGTTATTCCAAATTGAAAGACCCCCTGCTGGCCGGCCGGAGTTAGGGATAGGGGCTGTGACATTGAAACATTCAAACCCGTCCAAAAATAACTCCCGCGTGGCCCAGGTCTCTTGGAACATTACAATGTCCTGTTTATGAACTAACTCCAACCAGTCAGGCAGGTTCATTTTGGACGCTAGGCCCGCAACATTCCAACTCAATATTTTGAGTGTAGGGTCTGCAATATTGACAATTGGTGCGTTAAACTCACGGGGTGGGGACACAATGGGTTCGGAGTTTTGCTCATGTACTAATGTAGCCGATGGCAGGGGCAGGGGCAGTCAGTCCTGGCTGTCCAACCCTGATAAGGGCAGGAATCTATTATATAGAGGAAGAACAGGAGCAGTCTTGGGCACAGCAAAAAGTGAGGCCCCCAGGGGGGGTTTATGACAACTGTAAAAATGACCCAGAGATAAGGCCCAAATGCTGGTATTTAAATTGGGGCGGGACTCCTGTAACATTAAAATTGTTTTAACCACTGACGGATTGCGAAAGTTGATAACTATGCAGTCCCCCTTGATGCTCTTTGGGGACTGCCCCACCCAACCGACTCTCCGTACCATAATAATGTTATTGATCAGTGGCAACCTGAACCCCTTATGTTTAGACAGCCAGTCGGTGCTCTTATGGCGCAATTGGTCCCAAGATTCAACCTGATTTGTCCTCAGGGGAGGCACACCTGCCAAAACTACTACATAGGGGCACTTTCAATTGAACATCTCATGTGTTTTAAAGCTATAAGAAGCAATATAATATATCACTCATATGGAATACACTAACATGACATTAGCATTTTAGTACAATGCACAACCGCAACTGTTTAAAGCTAAAAGCTTGTTTAATGTTTTTTTAACATCCTTGATTATTAGTCTAAACAGCTATTGCCCTATCAGTCATGATTGACACCGTCAAAGGTCATTCAAACAAAACAACTATGGGGCATATTCTCAAGGAGCCGTCGCCGATTTATCGGCACTTTAGCACCGCAAAAGTGGCGATAGACTTATCGCACTATTCACAAGCTGGTGCAAACTGCCGACACCGCCAGTTTTCCTGCGATAGCTGCTGCAAAACACATCGCCACGGATGAGAGCGACAATTAACGCTAATGATATGCAGAGTAGGCGTACCCGCGCAAAAACACACGAAAACACCACTTCACGATATTCACAACGAGCAGCCAGATCTGCAATGCAACCCGAAAACAGGTGATAAGGCGCGTTAGCAGCAGGGATTTAACACCTGCTTATTACTGGTCTTAAGTAGGATGAAAACCTGCAGTACAGAGGGAGCCCAGGCCAGAGCCACATCTGAAGACCAACAGATGCCATGGAGCTACTAATCATGCAGCTTGGAGACCCAAGAGGGCCACAACACCCACCGCCACCACCCCCAGGACCACCCCCAACTCCAGGACCACCCCCCCCGGACCACCTCCGAGGCAGCGCAGAACAAGACAGCGGACCTTCCGTAAACGCATCAGCCTCACAGACTTAACGCCAGAGGATGTCATTGCCCACTACAGGCTCAAAAGGACAACCATCCTCCACATCATGACCCACATTGCCCACAGGCTGACAGTAACAACACAGCGGACAACCAACATCCCTCCGCAGACAAAGCTGCTGACTGTGCTGCACTTGTTGGCCTCTGGTACCTTCCAACCAACAACTGCCAGAGTCGGAGGAGTCTCACAGCCAGCCCTATTAAAGGCCATCACACCTGTCCTGGATGCCATCATCAGTTTCATACCCCAGCACCTTCACTTCCCCCACACTGCGCAGCAACAGCTGGAGACCAAGCAAGGCTATTACGCACGTGTTGGGGGCAATCGACTGCACACATGTCCTACTTGTGTCCCCTGCCGACACTGCACACAATTACCGCAACAGGAAGCACACGCATTCCATCAATGTGCAGGCAATAGTGGACCACCGGGGACTGTTCACCGATGTCGTCGCCAACTACCCAGGCAGTGTGCATGACTCATACATCTTCCGACAGTCCATCATCAACCAGCGCTTTCAGGATGGCACCTATGGAAATGGACTGCTCGCTGGTAAGTACCAACGGTACACACCACACTCCTCAATTCCACAATCACACAACGCACAACTGTGGGCATGGACACGTAACAAAATCACATCCAGCATGCCAAACAACATGCAAACCTGCCAGACACGACAACACAAGAAACCGTGGTAAGAGGGGCCAGAAATGTGGAAAAACCATACACTAAGGCATAGCCCATCTGCCACGCATTTGCAGAATGTGGGGAGAGGTGGGAACCACGATTGTGCGAAGGAGGCACTGGACCTATGAATAACAATGTACACAATGCCAAGTGTGGCGGTGATATGCTGGACAGTCTTGAGTAAGCAGAGCACAGACATGTCCATGTGGACACATACTGCTGGAGTCTGTAGTGTCGTGGACAGTGGATGCAACCATGTCATCACAGGCAGTGGGGAACACCTTGGACAAGTAGCCATGTCGGCCCCCCTGTAAGCGTAAGCGTAGTGGGTAGGGCCGGTGCACACCAGTCCAGCGTAGGGAAGTGACTAAATAGGCCGGGCCCAGGGAGTGGTTCACTTCCGGACGGCCACCGAAGTAACTACTGCGTGTGGCTCTGTGTCCGCCATATCCTGACCATAGGCCTACACACACGTGGCCAACCACCTACAATGGGCAAAGTCACACCGGCGACGAGGTGGCTACGTCCCACGCCACCTGGCGCACATCTCGTCATCGCCTGCAGTGGCATGTCTGCCAAGGTGGCGTCCCTCACCCTGCCACGAGGCCGCCGTCGTGACCAGTGGTGCCTGTGCGATACTGTGTGCCTGCCGCACCCCAGCCCGCTGATCCCCAGACCTGACATGCGCCCAGCGGTGAATGGCCGCCCCTGCGCACCCAGGCCTCACTGCTCACCTGCCGCCACCGGAGTCTCTCCAAGAGGGCCCACCGTGTGCCTGTGCAATCTCCAAGGCCGGGCTCAGTGAGCTTGGCAGCCTTCTCAGCCGATCGCTGGCTTCTGCGCAACAGGCCCCCAGCGCACCCAGCGTCACCGCACCGCGGAGTTGCGAGTTGGCTACTGCTGCCTTCTGACCACACTGCAGTACAGCAAGTAACAGACACATCCTTTCCAGTCCTCCCCTCCAGGCCTGCTGCATCATCGCAGGCTGCACACCCGCTCAGCTCTTCTGGTGGGCCCAACTCAGTGCACCCCAAGTCACCGTCCAGCCTCCAGCATTATAGCATGATGCACACCCGCTCAGCTCCTCCGGTGGGCCGAACTCAGTGCACCGCAAGTCATCGCCATGTGGTGGTTGGCCCGTGCCGGACGCAGGACCTCAGGTGCCACCAACTCAGTGCACCACAAGTCACCGTCCAGCCACGAGGCCTGCTGCATCATGGCAGGCTGCACACCCGCTCAGCTCTTCCGGTGGGCCAAACTCAGTGCACTGCAAGTCATTGTCCCGAGGGGCTACCCCACAAGTCCGCCTCCAGTAGCCAACAACATGTCCTCGGTAACACCACTGGAGCCCTTCACAGTCACGGGGCCACCCCCGTCCCAGGCAGGCCGCCGGTAAGCCTGGGCAGATCGTCTGGAGACGTACTCCGAAGCGCATGACATCCGAGCGCCGCGTCGGCAGCGCACGCGTGTGAGGAGTGCGGAGAAATGGCCCGGGGCTCTGGGTGTGGTTCAGTTCTGGGCTCAGTTCCAGCCTGGACACAAAAGTGACTATGGCGTGTGTCTCCGTAGTAGTGTCTGTGCCACCAGGCCTGTAATCGACAATGTTGCAATGTAGCATGCACCAGGAGGGCGGCCTCGCCCGAATGGATTAATAAAGGAGCACGAGACCGCTCGGTGTCTCGGCTCATACATCCCAACTGTTGTGTGTGTATCTACATTGCCGCAGCCTGAACCGAAGGCTTAGCCTCAATATCAGCGCGAGTTCAGCCAGGCCAGAACTCCACATCTGTGTCAGCCCTATCCTTACCATAGGCCGACACACACGTGGCCGCACACCTTCAACGGCCAACATTACAGTCTTGCTGTCAGTCCTGCGGACATGTGCAGACAGGCATGACAATGGTGTGCCGTAGGAGTGCAAGTGATGCAACCGCGCAGCACACACAAGTAAATAGGCTCGGTGGGAGGGAGGGAGCAGCTGTGAGGCTACGTAATACACATTGTCCTACCATATTTGCCAGCAGCAATACATGGCTAACATGAATCCCAAGGTTGCACAAATCACACACCACGAAACTTGTATGTCTGCCAACACAGCATGCAGAACCCCCAGTTAACACTGACCTCACTTACCTCTCACAGGTGATCAAGGATATGCACTCTGCCCGTGGATGATGACACCCCTCCGAGACCCGAACCCCCCGGCCCAGAGGCAGTAAAATGTTGCCCACAAACGCACCAGGGGCATTGTTGAACGCACGTTTGGCGTGTTGAAATCACGTTTCAGGTGCCTGGACATCACCGGTGGAAGACTCTTATACAGCCCAGAACTAGTGTGCAAGATGATCACTGCATGTTGTGTATTGCACAACCTATGTGTACGCACCAATGCCCCATGGATCCAAGTCCCAGAAACACCGGACGATGATGAGGAAGATGATGCAGGTGGACCACACCCCACTGCAGCCGCAGCAGGAATAGCCCGAAGGAACACAATCATCAACAATTTCTTCGCATGAGCACGTCACATTGTGACTGTCCAAAGCAATCATGGCACAGTACAAGATGACCACATGACCAGCATGTGCAAATAAAATCTTAGCAACACACATTCCCCGTGTGCATGTCAGTCCTCTGCATTAGCACATTACTCTGATGGGTGTAAGTGCAACATTGAGTGCTTTTGAGGGCTAGGGCCTCTATTGGACGTAGAGAGCAAGGGTTTTTGAACCTGATTGGGTGCTTGGACTAGGGCTAAGATTGGCTGTAATTTCCTCGTCTCCTATTGGTTCTAGATTTTAGGGCTAGAGCTGTGATTGGATATTGTTAGGGCTAGGGTTCCCATTGGCTGAAGGGGTCACCTGACTACTAGGGCTATAAACGGCCAAGGCTTAGGGCGTCTCAGTCCGGGCGTCTCAGCTAAGGGTGGAGAGGACAAGGGTGACTGCCTGTTTGAGCCTGTTCGAAACTGGTCGGGACCAGGGCCAGAAATACTGCCCATTCATTAATACCCACCCTATGTATTTGTCCCTCTGTACATAAGCATTGATTTTCACTATAGATATGTGCCTATCTTCGTGTATTGCTTTGTATAAACATGTACAATAATTATGTTGTTATAAAAAAAAAAATTTAAAAAAAATCTTCTTTGGTCTACATGTACTTGCTTCCATTGGGCATCTATGTACCTCCATGTACTTGGATCTGTGTGTCTGTTACTTTTCTCCTGAAAAAGCATATCCAATGCACTACCCTATTTCTCATCCGCTACCTCTATCAATATCTTTAATCTGCATATACTTACCTCCTTTATGCATCTATATACTTTCAATGTACTTATGGATCTATATATTTATCACTTTCTTCTAATTTAGCATTTCCAATGCACTACCCTATTTCTCAGCCTATACTTCCCTCAATATATCTTCTAGCCCAACTTTCTGACTCATCTCAAACTTCTTTCTACTACTCTTTCCAATTCACTACCCTATCTCACCCTATACATCTATCATTATATCCTCTACACCCACTCTCTCATTTATCCCAAACGCCATACCACTACTATGTTCCCCAAAATAACCCTTTCTTGACTCTCTCCTACTCTACCCCTCCTTGCATCTTCTGACACCTCCTTTACTGTACCGATCCCCCAAAACAAACCTTTCTAAACTCTTCCCTCTGACTCTTCCCCTCCAAAAACCCTTTTTACTCATCCAAAAGCCTCCTCCTACTGCTATGACCTAAACAAAGAAATCCTTCACTCTTCTATCCCTCCACTATCCTTTTCAATCAAAATAACAGACTAGCATGTTCACTTCTCTAATTCCATATTCCACTATACTAATTCACCACTAATCCTTTATGGGTTCCAGAGTAGCGTGCTACTCGCCAACACAGCGTTTCAACACCTCATCAAGGTTACAAGCGCTATATAAATGCAAACCTTTTTCCCTTTTTTACCCCTCCCTAACTCTTCTCAATCCAAATAACTGACTAACATATCCACCACTCAAATTACTTCATATTTCACTATACTAATTTTCAACACTAATCTTTTATGGGTTCCGGAGTAGCCTGCTACTCGCCAGAAAAGCGCTTCAACACCCCATAAGGGGTAACAGGCGCTATATGAATGCACACCTTTCTTTCCCTTCTATCCCTCCACTATCCTTCTCACTCCAAATAACTGACTAAAATCCACCACTCAAATTACTTTCATATTTCACCATACTAATTCACCACTAATCCTTTATGGGTTTCTGGAGTAGCGTGCTATTCGCCAAAAAAAAGCGATTCAACACCCCATCAGGGGTTAGAAGCGCTATATAAATACAAACCTTTCTTTCCTCTTCTATCCTTCTGCTATCCTTCCGAATCCAAATAACTGACTAACATATCCACCACTTAAAATTTACTTGCATGTTTCACTATACTAATTCAACACTAATCCTCTATGGGTCCTGGAGTAGCGTGCTACTCGCCGAAAAAGCGCTTCGACGCCTCGTCAGGGGTAGTAAGCGCTATACAAATGCAATTACAATACAATACAATGCAATATGTTGCAAGAAGAGATGGTGAGTATGTCACCTCTGTACCGAGAGGCTGTTTAGGGCGTCACGTATTCAATATGCCATATCAGGGTGTCACATGGTGTACGTCATGCCACTCATCAGCGTCCCACGTGTACATGAACATGACATGAAGGCCGTCATTGGTGTTGAGGAAAAGACAACAGGGTGCCATTTGTGGTCAGAGATGTACCTGCCTGATGCAAATATACACCCTGTGTGTCGAGTCCCACAACATGTACAACATGGCCGTAAGGGGGATGTGGGCACAGTGGACACCTCAGCAACACTGGGAGATGCACACCAGCCTAGAAGCCAGCAGGTCCACCTTGCGTGGAACACACCAAGGTGTCCCCTGGTCAAATGTGCCATGTACAGGTCACATGTGTACACGGACGTCATCCATCAAGAGTAGTGATCAGTGCCAGCTAATGGGTGCAAGGTGAGTGGTCAACCGCCTCCTCACAGCTACCTGCACCCATCACTGTCAGACTGCAGCAAAACAACACTGCTACATCAGAGCATGCAATACTAACCATGAGGGCACGTACAAGGCTGGTAAGGGTTCAACCATGCCGGAAGGCGAAGCAGTGACATCCCCACCACCCAATACCCATCACATTTCCAGAATGCAAGCAGATGACAAACTGACATTGTGGATGACAGCCCCTCTGTCTGAACTAGAAGGCGGTAGCACATCTGCACCTCCGACCTTGGGAATGCATGCGCCCGGCACACCCTTAGCGATACCATAGCAGCTGCTGACGGCTCCCACACTACACACATCGCTAACCAGAGACCAACGTATACACACCCCACACACAGGAGTCCTTGCTCGTAGTTCACTTGCATGGTATGACCTTCACACTTAAGCACCGACCATCCCAGGAGTCCAAGCGCTCCACACTCAAACCAATCATTGCTCGAAGCTGTGGCTTCCACACAACTGTGACTTTGCCTTTGTGATACACAGCCCTATTTCATACATTGATGTGGGGCTAAGTTTGGAAATAGCGAGATTGTTGTTTTGGAGCAATGAGGCCACAGCTAGTTCATACATTCCTAGTCATCTCACTGCCTATCTAGGTCACGGACATACATTAAAATCAGTTCCCAGGGAACATCATTGTTTGGAATCACTGCCCCTACATCCATCCATACTTTCATACTTGCTTGATCATGGACATGACTCATCTGTGTGAATTTGAATGTCAATCACATTCGGTGGAGTGGTGAAGGTGGACCAGTACCTGGCCATGCACACGCTACTTTACAATGTTGCCCCGTGGAGGGCCAGCCAGGGTCCTTTGGGGAGGGAAAAGTACATCGTAGGAGAGGGAGTTCAGTCCGCAGTCTGATTTCTGTGTCATTGGTTGCCTAAACAAATGTAGCAGTCCATGTCGGGGGCCAAGGTGAGTGTTGCAGAGTGTTAAGGGGGACAGTGGAGGGTGTTATTCCTGGGCATGATGCAGAGGGCAGAACCAAGCAGAAAGAGGCCATATGGCGGAGATGAATGCTACTGCTTCCTACCTAGCCCAACGGCAGATTCATCCTCATCATCGTCCTCCTATGTGTGATGTGCCTCACATGTGGGTGGTGGTGTTTTGTCTGCGGCACTGTGTGGCAGTGACACATCAGGGGCCAGAGGTGCATTGTCAGCCGCACTGTGAGGCACTGACACATCAGGGGCGGTGATGTGGAGGGAGTAGTGGCAGCAGCATTCATCTGCGCCAGGCCTTGTGGCAGCACTGTCATGATGAGGATCTGCAGAGCATGGTAGATCCCTGCTACATCTCGCTGGTGTGCAGCCGTGGCAGCCATTCATCCTGCCTGCATCCGCTCCATGTTCTCCATGTTCCTCCCCATGTTGGCCAACTCACGGCTGAGATCGCTGGAGCCACTCTGACTAGACAGTTGTTCTTGTCTACGACTCATGACTCCGGCGATGTCAGCCATGGATTGTTGGAGACCGTGGAGCGGACTGTGGGTGTACGTTAGGGCCTGTAGATGTTCCCTGATGGGACTTGGACACCCACGTATGGCATCTAGTTTGGCTACCATGAGGTCAAACCCCACCCGCACATGCTCTGCAGTCTCCTTCTGGCCATGCGACACATTGTGTTGGAATGCCATGTGTTGCTCGTGGGGATCCTGGGAGACGGCCGTGGTGGTGGGTGCTTCCTGCTGTGTGGTCTGTGCAGGGGGTGGGTTCGCCGCGATGCAGCTGGGCTGCCCTGCTCCTGGGGGTGGGGTGCTGAGGGTGTCCATGAGCTGTTGGAGGGCGTCGGGGTCGATGATGTGTAGGTCCTTTTCATCATCGGTGATGAGGAGTACGGTCTGCTCTGCAGGAGGTGATGATTCTCCCTCTGCAATGTGAAGGGGAGATGCAGTTTGACATTGTGTTCACATGTATGTTGACGCATTGGCCAAGTTTACAAACAGACTGCATGTCAATGTACGTTGTGACTGTTTGTGTGGAGATGCCTATTTAATGCTGGACAGTTGACATTTCGCCACCATCACGGATGTGAGGTTGTATTTGTCCATTGTCATCTCACAGTTTCCTGCTATGCCAAATGCGAATGGCCATTTTCTACACACAAGCGGCTGCAGTTGTGTCCTCTGTTCTGTTGTGAAAGTGTTGCAGTTTGGTCCACTTTGTTGTAAATGTTGAGGTGCTCTGAGTGTTATGTGTGTGTGCTGCATTGTGGGTGATTTGCCCCTTCAGCTCTGATTTGGCTGGCCCTTATCCCTTTCAGGCGGTGTGCCTTTCACTTCTGTGCTTATACAGTGCTGAGCTGTTGCAGACTTGGGTAAATTGGGATCTTGGTCGGAGTTGTGACTCTTGGGCATGGTTTGTCCGCAGATGTGCTGTTCTTACTTGTGCATGTGTGCCATTGTGCCCATCTCCCCCCGTCCCCCTAGTCCCTGGTGGTTACTCATCCTGTTGCTGTTGTGTCAGGTCATGTTGAGCAGTGTCCGGTCCTCCGACTCCTGCCACTGTCTCCTCACTGATGACTGTGGACACCATTTCCTCCATCTCATCCAGCTCCTCCTGTGGCGCAGGACTCCCACCCCCAGTCTGCATTGCTGCTTTGCGGTTGTTGGCGAGTTTCAGCTTGGTTTTGCGCTTCACATCATTACAGCGCCTCTTGACCTCTTCCATTTTTTGTTGCCAATGACACAGTGGAGGTGACGAACAGTTGTTGATGGTGTTCTGTCACCTCCGTAATCAGGATCCTGTTTTGCTGCGGACTGAACCGCGTCTTCCTCTTCTTCTTCTCCTTGCCCTTCCCTGACCCCGAGGTCCCAGGCTGGTCCTCCGTGGGGCTTGTGGGGTTCGGGTTGTCCTCTGTGCTTGCTCCGGCTACGTCCATGGTGCTTCGCAGTTGTTTGTGTTTTATTTGTATTTCATTTTTGCCGCTTTTATAGTGATTGTTCCCGCCTTACTTGTGGGACTTGCGGGCCTGGCGCTGCATTTCGCTGGATTTTTATTGCAGTTGGGCCCATCGCAGCTTTTTTCACGTTCGGGTTTCCTTTTTTCTCGCCATCGCGGTAGTTGTATCGTGGACATTTGAGGCTTTCTCAGGAAACTATCGCATGTTACTGCTGTGTTGGGAATACGACGTTGACACAGTTATTTTCCTGCGATAGACGGCGATATGGAAAATTGCGTTAGCCTATTTTGGTGATGTTTATTCCACGTTCTTGTGAATATCCCCTTATTTTTCTTATTTTTTCATATTTAAAAATGGAAAAATAGAAGGTCTTCTGTCTGTATTTTTCTTTAAATCAGTAAAAACAGAAAAATTGGAGCCTTAACTCTTTAACAAATACAAATAGTGCACTTTGGCTCGACCCAGAAGACTTGTTTGTGCGCCTGCCTCATGCTGTTGGCTGTTTGGTGTATCATTCCATCTTTTAGGAAATGCTTCCATTACAATGTATGAAGGACTGTTTGACGTCTTAATACTGCATTCAATAACTACACTGTTTCTCACAATCATTTTCTCTTGTATGCATTCCAGGCAAAAAGGGCTGCTTTTTTGCTATTTTTCCGAGCATGTGCAAAGACATTAAAGCTGGCTTTATGTTATAATCTGCGAATGCTTGATTCAAATGTGTTGGCACGATAATGCTAGACATATTGACTTTTATTAATGCTTGTTTACTCTCCCGACAGTATGCATAACGTAAAGGTTTGTCGAGGCAACTGACAGGTAAACATAGGCTCCGTTTGAAAGCGTCCAGAACCATAGTTTGCTACTAAATAGGAAACATTGTCATGTACCAAAATAAATCCTGTAGACATGCTTATCCTACCTTATGCAGTGTTTTGTTCCGTCATGCAGAACCTCTGCAAACATAAACACACACTTTCAGATTATAATTTTGGTCTATCAAAATTATCACTGTGCTTTAACATTTTAAATGCATTTATCACATAAGGCATATTATCTATTAGTTTCCCCGTTATGCCTAGATAGTCACTGATTGAAAGTCAGACAGTTTAATGACTCAGATTTCATCACACATGGAAGGAAGGATGACCGTTTCCTTAGCAACAGGAGCTTTGTGAAAAGACCTCAAAGCAACTCATCAAACGATGTTGTTTCTGGACTGTTAACACAAAAAAGCACACTATAACATAACAGCAGTAGTAATGACGCCCTAAAGCCCTGCCTTAGTTTCCTGGCTGTGAGTCCAAAAACATACTAGAAACAGGGTCTATATTTAATTTACTGATCGGATTGTTTAAAGTCATTTTAATGTAATTTTGCCTACAGTTGTGGATGCTCCTAGGAATAGCTATATTTCCAGTTGGAAAGAGATAAGACAGAAATAGTTTTTAATAATCTATTTTTTTCCAGCAAAATACAGCAACAAGAAACGTTTCTATCTGTTGGAGCACATGACATGTCACGTTGGTGTAGTGGTTAGCAGTCCTGTGTTCCGGCCCGTTGGCCGGAACTATGAGCACGTCATCCGCAGGCCAGGCGTGGCCTGTGGGGTAAAATAAAGGGGAGAGCCCGCATATGGGTTATCTCCCGATACCAGCAAACCACAGTGTATTTTGTATGCCCCTCACCCTATACTCCCGTTCACTAGGCCTCACCTCTGCACAGTGACTGGAGGTCACCACATTGGCGACGAGGGGGGCCACGACCCTCATTTCACTCGGCTACCCACTGCTTGGATCCTCGGCTGAAGTGCGCAGAAGACGTTGAGCCGTGTAGCGCGGACCCGCCGCATCGCCAGCAGCGTCCGAGGTGCTGCGCCCGGACCATCGTGGGTGAGTGCTGCCCTGCAGAGGCGCCCCCACACATTCCGCTGCTCCGGAGAGACACCCGGCGACGCCTTGCATCTGTCCCGGTTTCCAGAAAGCTACCCTGCACGCACCGGCTGCCGCGCCACCTGCAGGTAGATTGTCATCACCGCAGGGGTGGAGCGGATCAGCGCGATGGCTGTCCCGCCCGGAAGAAGACGTGATAGTGCCCAAAACCAATGCGCACACGCGAGGGGAAAGAAGGTGCCACTGCAGTGCACGGAGTGAGCGCGTGGGCCCCAGGAGGGGCGGGGTGACACCAGCAAGGCAGTTTTTGGCCTCAAAGAGTGGAGAAACAAAAGGAAAAAAAAAAACAGGACACAAGGAAACGACCCCTCATAAGCACAAAGGCTGCATGATTGTGTGAGCAGAAAAGGGGACACAAAGCACTCTATGCAAGACACACAATGGCTGCAAGATTGAGAGGGCAGTAAGGGGACACACAGCACACCATAACAGAAGAACAAGATAGCGCTCAACCAGACAAGGAAACTACAGAGAAGAGTAAAAAGACACAGAAAATTACAAATAGAGAGGGGAAAGACACAGAAGGAAGAAGGAAAGACATCCACCCACAGGAAGCATGGCTGATGACAACCAAGCGCAGGCACAGCAAAGAGCCCCAGTACAACACGCACTTACCGGGGTACTGCCACCCTTCAGTGAACTGGAAGACCCGGTAACTGCGTCCCCGAGGTGGAAGATCTGGATAGAACATCTGAATAACTACTTTGTAGCCACAAGGGAGACCGACGGCGCAGTGAAAAGGACATAGGACATTACTTCTCCACTATGCCGGAGATGAAATGTTCAAGTTATTCAAACACTTGCCGAATACAGGCATCGCCACGGACTATGACGCTGCGGTTGCGGGGTTAGACGTGCATTTCGACCCCCAACTTAATCCCGACTTTGAGCGATTCAAGCTGCGCCAGGCACACCAAAGAGAAGGGGAGCCGATCGATGCAATTTACGCTCGCCTGCGCGAACTGGCCAGTACGTGTACGGAGAATGATCAACCAAAGGAAATAAGGGCCCAGATCATCCAAGGGTGCCGAGACAAGACGCTAAGAGGCCTCATCCTGCACCAACCAAAAATCGCCCTGGAAGACATCCTCATATTAGCAAGGACCCATGATCTATCCGCGGCAAGAGCTAACAAGATGGACCAGGCCCTCACGAAGCCTCAAGGAAGACCAGAGACCATCAAAATGGAGCGTGCTCACGCTCTCCGAACAAGGACATGGAGTGACACACCCAAGAAGACGAGGCCCGAAAATGCACAAGACTTGGTGTGGGTACTGTGGGCATGAGCCACATGCGGCAAAGGACTGCCCCGCACAAGGAAAAACCTGCGCAAATTGTGGGATTCCCAACCACTTTGCAGCAGTGTACAGAAGAAGGAATTGAGGCCGTGACACCCGAGGACAAAGGCCACCCTCACGAACAGTGCGACAACTGTCCATAACAGACTTCGCACAAAAAGAGGAGCCACAAAGAACAAGCCGGAGGTACCAAGGTCCGGAAGACTCATCTACAGAGGAAGATGAAGTGGAAACATACCTAATTTCGTTCCCACGAGAACTAAAGCATCGCAGAAGGCCCCAGCCCACATGTATTATCAGGATCGCAGGATCGGAAGTGAAGGCGATTATCGATACAGGGGTGTCCGTAAACGTGATGGGCCTTCAGCAATACCGGCGCCTCCAACCTCGACCACCGATCACCCCGTCCCGGACCAAGATATTTGCTGATGGGAGCCAAACCCCTTTACCACTGAAGGGAAAGCTATCCGTCCCGGTCAGGTCAGACGACCAGGAAGTCACAACCATTATCCACGTCATAGACCGTGAAGCGGACACTCTAATCAGCAGTCACATGGCCGAAGACCTTGGCCTAGTGTCCTTCGCCAGGAGCGTCCAAGTGCATCAAGTCGACGAGATACTGGACCAGTTCCCGGAACTCTTCCAAGGACTCGGACACATTAAGTGCGACCCCATCAAGCTGCACGCTGATAAGACCATCACCCCGGTAGCACTATGACACCGGCGAGTCCCTTTTCACCTGAGGCCCCTGGTTGAAAGAGAACTGGAAAGCCTTGAGAAGTAAGGGGTGATCGAAAATGTCTCGGGACCGACACCCTGTGTGTCCCCGATGGTCATCGCAGAGAAGCCCAAACAGCCAGGAATCATACGTCTCTGCATCGACATGAGGTTACCCAACCGGGCCATCAAGAGAGAGCGCCACATTACGCCGACCATGGATGATATAATCGCGGATGTCAATGGTTCAAGGTGGTTTTCAAAAATAGACCTGAACGCGGGGTACCACTAACTGCCCTTGGCGGAAGAAAGCCGCTGCATTACAACTGTTATCACCCACCTGGGGTTGCGTCGTTACAAACGACTGATCTTTGGAATATCCTCGGCCGCAGAGGTGTTCCAGAACACTATCCGCGAGATGTTGTCTGGGCTGCCCGGGGTGATAAACGTCAGCGACGACATCCTGATCTACTCTGCCACTGCCGCTGACCATCACAAACATCTGAGGAACACCTTGCGTCGCCTCAGTAAACATGGCGCGACACTCCTCCGGGAAAAGTGTCTGTTCTCCCAACCATCTCTAGAATTCTTCCGGTACGTGTTCAACCAGGAGGGGATCCAGGTGGATCCGAAGAAGTTGCAAGCTATCCGAAGCGCCCCAGCTCCAACCACACCCACCGAAGTGAGGAGTTTCCTTGTCATGGCAACCTACTGCAGGAGGTTCATCCTTGATCTCGCAACCCGCGCAGAGCCGCTGAGGGCTCTCACAAAATCTGGACGTCAAATGGAATTGGGGACCGCAGGAAGAGGAGGCATTTCAGAGCATCAAGGACGCACTACTGGGAGAATCCACCCTCGCCTATTTCAATCTGGCGAAGCGGACAGAACTACTGGTAAACACCAGTCCAGTGGGACTACGGGCAGTGCTTGCCCAGGAACAGGAGCCAGGCCGGTGGACGGCCCTATAATTTGCCAGCAAGTCTCTGACCCCCACTGAAGCAAGATATGCTCAAATCGAGGCGCTCTCAATAAAATGGGCCTGCAATCACTTCCATCTGTACCTGATGGGCCAGCCATTCACCGTGGTAACTGACCACCAGCCTCTGGTCCCCCTTTTCAAGGGGTCAGCCCCTCAACCACCTCCCCGAATTGAGCGATGGGTCGTACAACTCCAGCCCTACCAGATGGAATTAGTCTACCAGCCTGGGGCGAAGAACGTCGCGGACTTCCTGTCCCGACACCCAGCACTCAGGGAAGAGACGGATGACCTAGAGGGGTCAGAACAATACATAAGAATGATCTCAGTTGCGGCATGCCCCCAAGCGATGACGCTTGAGGAAATCAAGAAAGCCGCTGAGCAAGACCCCATATACACCCGGACTCTTCAAGTGGTCCAAGAAGGATCATGGAAGAATTACCTCCAGCAGACCAACAAGTGGGCGCCGGAGGACCGTGGAGAGTTGACGAAAGTATGAAGAGTGAGGAGCAAACTGAGTGCCACATCAGATGGAATACTCCTGAGGGGCCCGAGGTTGGTGAGACAACAAGCAACTCAACTGGCCCATTTGGACCACCGAGGTGTGACCAAAATGAAAGCAAGAATGAGAGAAAAGGTCTGGTTTCCAGAACTCGAAGTGATGGTTGAGGACCTAGTATGCCGCTGCCCTGCCTGCCAGCTGACTAGCGCACCTTAGCGGCCGACCCCGGTACTCACAGAAGAGGCCTGCACTATCCCGTGGTCAAACGTGAGCATAGACTTTGGGAGCTTCCCTGGAGGGAAACACACGCTTGTCCTCGTGGATGCCTTCTCTAAATACCCCATAGTGGAGCCAGTCATGTCGACCGCCTTCGCTCATGTGGCCCCCGTCCTGGAGAAAGTGTTTGCCACATTTGGGTTCCCCACTGAGATCCGAAGCGACAATGGGCCACCGTTCCAAGGGGCTGATTTTGCCACCTTCCTCCATCAGCAAGGGATCCATCACCACCGCGTCACACCCCAATGGCCCCAAGCCAACGGAGACGTAGAGCGGTTCATGAGAACATTAAACAAAATGCTATGCATTGCCAGCGTGGAACAAGCGGACCCCGAGCGGCACCTCCACAAGTTCCTCAGGGAATACAGGAGCACCCCACACTGCACCATGTTGTGGAGCCCCTGGACTCTTATGTTCAGAGGGCCGGGGAGAGACCTGATCCCTACGTGTCCAGGGTGGACAACCCCACCCCATGACATCCAGGAAATCCAGGCAAGGCGAGAACGGCAAAATCACCGAGCAAGCGTCCAACGCCACGCCGTGCACCGGTCACTCCGGTCAGGTGCAACAGTCCTACTCAAAGACCGTCGGCCCGGGGGAAAATTCCGGACCATCCATGAACCAGGCACCTGGACAGTCGTTACCAGCATTGGCACCATGGTGACAGCCCGAAAAGGAAGAGAGGAAATATCTCGAAACATTTCCTTGTTTAAAGAGGTTTCGTCAGTGTCTTTAGAGTCCGACCCTCAGCACCCGCCGAGCTTGGACAGAGACACCCACGGCCGAGAGGAAGAAGAGGCCAACATCCCGGACTCTGTTTCACCAGGGCCTCTGCCTCCTGATTCGCCACCAAGCCCACCATCACCAGGAAGACCATCCATCCGAGGTCAACAACATCGCTACAGCCTATGACCCAATCCCCGACCTAACCGACACCTCCAGGATTTTGCGTATTAACAGATTAGAGACTGATGCAATGGAACTTTATGTGTTTGCTGGACTTTCAGAAGCTCAGTTTAAAGATCCAAGTTGGGGAGGGATGTAGTGGTTAGCAGTCCTGTGTTCCGGCCCATTGGCCGGAACTATGAGCACGTCATCTGCAGGCCAGGCGTGGCCTGTGGGGTAAAATAAAAGGGGAGAGCCCGTACGTGGGTTATCTCCCGATACCAGCAAACCACAGTGTATGTGTCCCCGTTATTTTTTATGCCCATCACCCTATTCTCCCGTTCACTAGGCCTCACCTCTGCACAATGACTGGAGGTCACCACAGTTGGAAGAATGGTGAAAACTAATACCTTCGGCTTTTTGACATGTGTTAGCAAATAAACAAACAACTGACAGAGCTCCTCTTGGCGATAAACACCCTTCATCACACCTGGTCCTCTACTTCCTTGTGAGTTCTTGCTGCATGAGATGCATCAGCAGCCTGGAGTCTAGGATAATACCTGGCTTCCAGATCCATCAGGCCACCTTGCTCAAAAATCATTTGTCACCTTTCTAAGCAAAACCCATATCAAAACAAACACACACAAGAAAAGACTGACAACGAAAAGTAGGACTGTTCGTGATGAAGATTACTAGTTTGTAATAAGAGCATTGCTTTAGCACTGTTTTTCAGCCCAACTGTAGAACTTCATGAGAAAATACCTATGTAATCTCTGCTATCTTTAATGAGCCTCAAAAGACCGTCACATTTTTAAAAGCCATCTGTTGTGATGCGACCTATAAATACCAACGGTGTAGCATGAAATGAAGAGCTTTAATCATTGCAGCCACAATCCGGGCAGCGTCAGGAGAAACTGCCATAGATAAAACACTACAGGTGAAGCCCCCATTCTATCTGCCAACATTCTAAAGAAAGCGTCTTAAGGACAGAAGGAAAAGGATGTTGATCAACATCACCACAATATCTCCCCTCTTCCCAATGGACACAGATAACTATTTACAATATACACATTGGACGACCTCACGAAAGTTCAGTACAGATGGAGTTACACATCATGCTTCACGTCCTATTTAACCAATCTTTTTACAGCATATTAGAGCAACATCTATGAAAATTAAAATTACACATCTTGGAATCTCATAGGTGTCTTAATTGATCATATGCTGTTATGTCTGACCACCTCACAGTCTTTATCAATACCTTGATGATACATGTGAACACTTTGAACATGAGATGTAACCGGACTGCTGGAACTCACCTCATTGATTTTCACTAACACCTCCATGTTCCACCATTCATTCCCTTTAATGCGGACAGCATTGCCAGATACAGCTTCCACTCGCACAGGAGACCTGCATTTCGGCATCCCTTTCATAACATGAAGTGACGTTCCAAAATTCCCTTATCCTTGGTGTAATTTCTCTTACCCTATGCTTGATATCATACTGACTTTTCATTTTAGCTTAAGATGCCTCAATGTTAAGACACTGCCAATTTCCCGCTAATGACTGGATTGGGGTTGAAATTTCTGCAACCATGCAGGGCACAACTTGCACACAGGTGCTTGTCCTCTCATAACTTCAAAAGGACTCACTCCTGTGGTCCCATTTGTATATGACCGTTGAGACCACAACATACTTTCGACTGCCTCTAACAGATCAATCTTATTCTGAACCACTCACTGCACACATTCCACTAATATGTGATTCATTTTCTCCACAAGTCCATTGGCTTGTGGGTGATTCAGTGCGCATTTTCTATGTCTGATAGAAGTCTTCTATAAAAAACAATTCATGAAATTAGATACAAACTGGACAACATTGTCTGACACAATTTTTCTGGGACAGCCTTCTCTTAGAAATACAATCTTCAAAAACTTGATAACACCTTCTGTGTTGGGTTCCTCTATGAATTCTACCTCCCAACACTTACTGTAATAATCTATCAACACAATGGCAAATCTACATTTCTGTGGTAAAGAGTTAAAAGGCCAAATGAAATCAATTGCTATCTTTGACCAGGGTCCGTCTGGGATCTCAGCTGATTGAAATGGAATTGACACAGTTCTCATCCCTTTGTTGCTTTTAGCACAAATGACATGCTCTGACCATATCAATTATGTCAGTATGCATACCTGGCCACCACATACTTGCTGTGACTTTTCTAAAATTGATAGTCTGCCCCAAATGTCCCTAAAGAGCACACAGAATTACTTTCTCTTTCAAACCACACAGTGGTATAAATGTGTTTCTTTGCATCAGCATGTCATCTTTGTCAAGAAACAAATCATCCACTAGCTTACAAAAACAGTTGGATTCTGGCAGGCAGCAGCTTCTTTCTGGGCCAACCCTTTTTAAAGTAATCTGTGACCTCCTTCAACATCTCATCCTCAGACAATGTCACAGCCCACTCATCCTCTGTGAAACCACTATATTTACGCACATCAGTGGTTGCTATCAGACATTTTTTGTTAGCAACATTCGCACTTTCTTCACCAACAGATGCAGGGAAGCATGAAAGGTAATTGACTCTAATATTCTTTCCACGAGGGATATGCTCAATATGAAATTTGTACTGTAATAGTTTTGAGCTCAACCTGGCTATTCTGGGAGTATGATCTTTAATCACTTGTTCCATTTAGAATGTTAACCAATGGTGAATGGTCAGTTTTTAATGTGAATTTCCTTCCCCAGATAAAACATCTGGGCCAAATGTATAAAGGTAAGTGTTTGTGATTACCAAATAGTGATTTTTTTGTGATTCACTATTTGGTTATCGCAAAGACCCATGTACAAATCTGCTGTTTACACATTTTGCGATTGCCAGTGGGTCGCAAGTAGACCAACCTAGGTCTCGGTTTGAGACCCATTAGGAATCGCAAAATTCACAGGGATGGTAGCCGTCTGGGGTCAACAGACTACCATGTATGTACTTGCTTTTAAATAAAGCAATCTTTTTTTCTGAAATGCAGCTTGTTTTCCTTAAAGGAAATGCGTTTCAAAAAGAAAAATGATTTTCTTTTAAGAGTCGGCAGTGGTCTGTGGGACCATTGTCTCCTCATAACAAATATTTTTACAAATGTCACAAAGGGGAAGGGGTCCCCTGAGAATCCCATTTCATTTGCCAATGGGTTACCACCTACTTAAAGTAGGTAAAATGCAAATGTTTTGTGATCGCATTTCCGGTGCAAAACATTCTAACATACCACTGTGATTCGGTATTAGAAAGGGATGCCCTAAACACACCCCTTCCTAGTAACAACTCACACACCCAATTTGCGATTTGGTAATAAGTTACCGAATCTCGAAAAGTCTCTTTGCTTTCGTCCTATTTGCAAACACAAAAATACTTTGTACAATAAGCTCTTAAATAAGCCCTTAAAGGGTTCAACAGCCCAAAAAACTGGATTTTTTTTCATTTTACCTCGGCACCCTTGATGCGAAACTGACAGTTTTCCCATCACCTTACCCCTCTTGAGCAAGAGTGGCTCCCAATTGCTCGCATCAACAGTGATGATGCACTCTTTGGTGGAATCAAACAGTGCTAACACACCAATGGAAACAATATCATTTTTCAAACACAGAAATTCATTTTGGCATTTTTCATCCCACACAAATTCTTTTCTTTTCTTTAGTAACTCCCTTAAATCGACAGTCTTAGCAGAGAAATTCTTAAAGAGAGTTAGCATAAAATTCACATACTCCTAAGAATGAAGCACGGTCACATGTGTCAGGAATAGTCGCCATAGTGATGGCTTCGACTAAACATGGTCGGGGTTGTACTACTTTCTTTGAAATACCATGACCTAGATGCAACCATCCCTAATTCTTCCAGTATCTTCAATACTGCACTCATTGCTTTGTCATTTTCCTGTACATTCTCTTCTGCAACTAACATATCATCTTGAAAGTTAACCACTCTGTTGATGCCATTAAGAACCCTTTCAAGAATCAACTGGAACATGGAAGCCACAGATGCTAAACCAAATAACATTTTTTTAAATTGAAAGGTATGCACAAGAGAAACAAAAGCGGTAAGGTGTCTAGATGAAGGATCTAGCTCTACTTGATGGTATGCAGATGCTAGATCAATCTTACTGAACACTCTGGCACCCGCAAATGTAGTCACACTATTATTGATCCGGGGAAGCAGATGGGAATTAACCCATATCATCTTATTTAAGCTTCTGTGATCAATACAGATTCTTAACTGACCATTTTTCCTATGTGCAATCACTAAAGGAGGCAACCACAAAGAAGCTTCCACTGGCTCTATTACACCATCATCACACATTGTCTTTAGAATGTTGGCCAAGTCTTCCCTCACACTCAACATTACATTTCTTAATTTGTGTTTAACTGGACTAGCCTCACTCTGGACTCGAAACGTACGCTTAAATCACTTGAATCTGTCAATACCGAACCTTTCTCCATGACAAAAGATACCTGCACTTTCTTTCCTGGTCTCAGTGTCATGCAAAAAAGCCCCTGATGGTACCAATCTAGGATATTTAAACATTTCTTCACTACATACACCTTCCCACAATTTCTCCTCCCTCTGAACTCCAAGCATGCCTAAAAATAGCCTGCTGGCTCAATTAGTCTCACATCGTATGACACTGGGTTTCTATCAGGAGTATATAATTCCTTTCCTAACCACTTCTCTCTGTACAGCTCATCTGTAATCATCATCATTCTTCTCCTGAATCAATTAATAGATTTAACACTTTTCCATTGACCACAATATATTCATAAGGATCAACACAGTTTGATTCACCATCTTGCATCACTAATATTACATCTCTCCAATTACGTTGCTCATTCTCAGACCCTAAATTAAGGTATTGAATAGACTTTATTTTTAGTAGACTCACAAACCTTTGCAAAATGTCCTTATTTACCACAATTTCCACAGTTAACATTTTTTGTTGGACATGGAAGACCATTACTTGTTGTTTGGGATAACCACATCTAAAATAAATATTCCTTTCTTTAAAGAAAAATTGTTCTCTTCTTTTTCAACCTTCTTCTTATTTTATGCTCATTGACTGTAATTCCAAGGCTCCTTCACTGGAGCAATCGCATATTGCTCTTTGCAAGTTAATTCCTTACAAAGATTTTTGTGATAGTTTGATACCCTTTACAATATCTATTGTCTCAAAGGGAGTGTGATTTTTTTCAATGCCAACAGCTTTTCTTGGACTTTTTTGTCCCAAAATCTTACAACTATTTGGTCACAAATCATCTTTTTTGTGAAGTTTTCTAATTCACAGTCTACCACAAGTATTCTTAAAGCTGCTACATAGCAATCAATCAACTGATCCTGATGCTGTTCTCTTGTGAAACATGTATGCCTATTGACTATCAAACTGGGCTGTACATCAAAATGCCTTTCCAGTTCAAATGCCTTTACAGCTAACTGGTACTCATCAATGTCCTCTTGATCTTCCCCTAGTTCAAGAGGTCGTAAATTCTGACATGCCAATATGAATTGCCCTTCGAAACCTAGATTGTTTTCTAGGAGAAACCTTTTTCTTTCAAGATAGTACCTTTGCCTCCTAAAGCACCAATATACTTTGTGAAAGCCCTAAACCATGTGTTCCATTGTATAGGCGGATTTCCTGGCATTTGGTGGAATGAAGGAGGAGCATTTTCACTTTGCATGACTATAACACAATCAATGATGATACTCAAACTGTGTGCGTATCACAGAGTTGTTACTTTTGGTTACATGCAAATAGTGAGTGTATATCACAGTGTACCCTTTGAATTTTACATGCTTAGAAAGATTAAGAGTATGTTAATTTGAAGAATGGATGCAGTTCATCAATTTGCCAATTTTGTCAGAGTTTTAGTGAAGTTGTTAAGTTCAAATTGGGAGACAGCCCAATCAAAAATGATGACCAACTCTTTGGCAAAGTTCCCAAACGTTACCAAATGGAATGAATCAGCTGAATAGTCATGAAAAGCTCCTTGTTTTTTTAATAGCCCCAGATTCGGAAACCCTAATCGAAAAATTGTTTCCTGCATCATAGATGCGGTATGCGTGCACGCGTAACAGTGGCACGTCGCTCCTAAAAGTTATGGAAAGATCCTTGCATTTAAATGACCTCAGATTGGGAAAGTCCCCAATTCAAAATGGTTACCTGCATCGTAGACACGGTAGGCGTGCATTGCTTAACAGTGGCATGTCACAAGAGTGTTTGTGAGAGAAAAACCTGGTGCGCATGGATTAACAACACGCTCGCTCAGACAGCAAGAGCTCATGATAATGCATGTAGAGGGTGCTTGTACGTGTCGGTAAAAGTGCTCGAGCACTAAGGAGCTCATGCCTAGAGCAGTAGCACTTAATAATGGGAAAATGATCCAAAAGGCGGTAAGAAAAAGTTTTCAGTCCACACAGCAATGCGCACACTGGCCTGACAATATCTGATCCGAAGTGTAGACACAAGTGGTCCAATAGAACATAGAGAACTAGGATGCGACCAGCTTCCTTGTCGTAAAACTTGTAGTGATGTTGTGAATTAATACCAATGGTGTAGCATGAAATGATGAGCTATAATCATCGCAGCCACAACCTGGGCAGCATCAAGAGAAACTGACACAGACAGAACATTACAGATAAAGCCCTCAAACATTCGATCTACCAAAACGCTAAAGAAAGCGTCATAAGGACAGAAGGAAAAGGATGTTAGAGCAATATCACCACACCATCCTTTCTTCAGACACGTCCACTTGAAACAGAGAAGTAATTAAAATATTCTCAAGTAGCCCATCATAATGTATAGGATCAGGACCGTAGTGTAGTTAACAGGAGCCTAGACAAAGAAGAAAAGACTGTTTAGGTTGCAGATTTGTAACTTTAGTATGTGGCGAGATCATCTGATCTGGAGTTACTATGCCATAACCTTAGGACAACTAATACTTGGAACCACTATGTCTAAAAATGCATCAAAGTTAATAACTGTGCACTTTAACATTCCTTGGGCCTAATCTACTATGATTCCTATTAAGAAATAGCGAATTGAAATTTGTGATTTCGGAATCTATTAAAATGGATTCGGTAGAAATAAGTGCAATTTGCACACCGACTTGTGCCGAATGCATTGGTTTTTTGTGGACCAGCCTATGTATTAATGGGAGGTTGGTTCACAAAATATGGATTTGTAGTTCGTCTCAATTTGACCTACCTCATTGATATTCATGAGGTAGGCTGCAATTTGAGACCCTGTACAATTGGTTAAGGTCACAGGCATAGTGGCCTGCTGGGGTCAGCAGAACACCATGCCTGTGATTGCTTTAAATAAAGTATTCATTTTTTTAAAATGCAGTCCATTCTCCTAATTGGAAAATGGGATGTGTGTAAAAAGAAAATATATAATGTTATATTAATTTTTAGGAGCAGGCAGTGGTCCCTGAGACCATTGCCTGTTTCAAAAAAAAGTTTTTGTAAACAATAACAAAGCTGAAGGGGTTGCTTGTGGACCCCTTCCAGTTTGTGAATGGTTATCTTCAATTTTGATTTGAGGGTAAAATATTAATGTTTTGCAACCTGATTTTGGACACAAAACATTAATACATAAGCTAAAGAATCGGTATTTAGAAGGGACACCCATGACACACCCATTCCAAACACCGATTCTGTGTTTATTCTAAAATCCAAATTGCAAATCAGTAACATGGCACCGAATTGCAATTTGCATTTTGTACATTTAAAAAAGCCATTTTGTGGTCACAAAGGCTCATATTTGACGTTTGAGATAGTAAAAGTGCTTGGTATGTCAGGCCCATAAACACACAAAAATTTAGAAAATGTAATGTAGCTTTAAAGAGTCATTCTAAAACTTTTCTTTAAAAAACAACTCTAAATCCTATGTAGGCCAATGAACAAATTACTTACCGGTAAACTTCTTTTCCCCAATTAGGAGTCCTCCTCTTCCCAGTACTAAACTGTGAGGAGTCCTGCATCCTCAACAGCACATTCACAAACTCACAATCTATATTAAAAGTTTAAAAATACATAAATTCCAAATATTTTATTTTTATGTCTACAACCTTATTACACAAATAGTTCCCCCAACCCCCTCCTGTTGCATTAACAAGTGATGGACCAATGGAGGTAAAACAACTTAAATGAACTGGGACAAGGAGAACTCCAATTCAGAGTAATGAAGATTACCACTAAGTAATTGTTTCATTACCCCATCAAGGGGTCCTCCTCATCCTCACCCAAAACTATGAGGATCTTCTTTGCCCCAATTAGGAGTCCTCCTTATCCCAGTCCTAAACTGTGAGGTGTCCTGCCTCCTCCACAGCACTTTTACAAACTCACAATCTATATTAAAAGTTTAAAAAGACATAAATTCCAAATATTTTATTTTTATGTCTACAACCTGTTTACACAAATAGTTCCCCCAACCCCTTCATGTTGCATTAACTAGTGATGAACCAATGGAGGTGCAACAACTTAAATGAACTGGGACAAGGAGAACTCCAATTCAGGGCAATGAAGATTACCGCTGAGTAATTGTTTCATTACCCCATCATTGGGTCCTCCTAATCCTCACCCAAAACTATGAGGATCTTACAAGCAAAAACTTGCACCACCATTTGTATGTAGAAGAACTTTATTCCATTCAACAATTACTTCATTGCTGGAGAGAGTACAGCAGAACCAAAATATTCATCCATTGAGTCAGGCAGATCAAGTCAATAGTGTTTAACAAAAGTATGATACGAAGACCAGGTAGTCACCCTACAGATCTCCAACAAGGGGACAGAGCCTGCTTCGGCCCAAAAGGCAGAGAAAAGCCCTAATTGAGTGACCATGAATGCTACCTGGAAGAGATTCACCCTTAGTGGAATATCCTTGTGTTATCGCCTAACAAATCCATCTACTCAGAGCAGCTTTGTAAACACTTTTACCCTTTGCCTCAAAAATTGAATATGAATCTTGAAAAGACCTTATACAGGCAAAATAAATAATCAAGGCACTTTTACCATCTAGGAAAGATGGAATAGTGCTGGAGGGCGCATCCTTAAAGACAGGTAAAAACACTTTTTGAACCTGTGGAAGACAGAAAAAGGACTGCACTTGATGATGAGACCTGTGAGGAGAACTTTAAGGACAAATAATAGGTCAGTTGGCTGACCCCCTGTTAAGCTTTAGGGACACAAAAGCTGATGCCCAACTTTTAACTGGACCTGCCCTGGACCTTTCTGGTGGCTTCTGCTGTAGTGAGTCCTGACCCTGAAGTGCTGTTCCTGAGGTCCTGGACCCCTTGGCTGATGTCAGAGAGTAATCTTCCTGCTTGAACTTAAAACCTGGGACTTAGACATTTTTGGTGAATTTCTGCCTGGAGAACCATCCTGGGTACAAGGCCAACCTGCCAGTCAATCCATCAATGGTGCATCACCAGTGAGCCTGACTTCGCTGCAGCTCCCTGTACATTCTTCTCTGAGCGGCAAATCTGATTCAGCAGGATGTACACCAACTGTCATCCAACGGCGAGGAATTCTGTTCTGGAGACGCCTGCAGCCTTGCCCCACTGAGGAAATCCAACTTTCAGAAAGGAGTCTGGGTCCGAAGGTAGAATTTGTTTACCAAGTCTGACCCCGAGGAACATCTGATCACTATTGATGGCTTGCTGGGCATGAACTCTGGACTTTCCCAGCTCTGAGATTTTCCCGCCTTTGTCGATGGCTTCACCAAGACCTTGTTCTTTGTCAAGCCATTTTGAACAAGCCCGTCTTTGGATTTAGTCTGCAGCCTTGCCTTGCTGAGGATACTACCTTCTTGAAAATTTTCTACGTGTGAACCTGGTCTTCATACCTGACCCACACTCCATCAAGGTCAACTTTAAACCTTACCCTTGTTCTGATCAAGCGTCAACCAGTTTCACGCAGTTGGCACTTCGCGCTTTTTCATTCTATTATTATTTAAAATATTAAAAATTCATATCGCTGGTTCCCCTTATTGAATTTCTGTCATTTTGTTGTTTAAAGTATTCTCCTTTCCTAGGAATTGGAGCAAATTTTTAAACTTTTTAACTGCGTTGGAACTTCTAAATGCTTTACACATTTTCATAAGTAAAGCCTGGCTGCCCTGAGCCATAGCTACCGGAGGTTGAGCTCAGGTTTAAGTTGCTGAAACTTGACCTAACAAGAATAGTACCATTATTACATATGGAGGACTGCCATCTATCACAACTTCAAATCCACTTTCTCACAAAAAACAGTCATCCAAAGAATTTACCCTACCGAATGGAATAATGGCTGTGCCTCCTCCTCATGAGACCATAGAGGACTCAAAAGTCAGGACACAGTTATCATGGAATTCCCAGTAGTAAAAGCCAACCAAACACAAAACTGCAATTTTGTAGGGCAGCAACATCATTCTGGAACTCTCTTCAATCTTAATATTGCAGCCTTCTCTCTCTACAATCTTAGTATTGCAGATGATTATAGCCCTCCTGAGTTGCTCCTCAACCAAGTTAACACAAGCTGGTATTCATTTATTTTTATTAAAGTAATCTCAAACTTAATTATCCACTGTGCAAATGCGCCCCCTGGCGAGTTGTAAGTTGGGGAATTAATTCCCCTTCAATACAGGAGGACAAAGGCTTTGTCATCCGACAATCGGACAAAGGTGAAAATCTTGTGGTCCTCTCCACTACATTATACTTGAAGTAGGGTTAAAGCCAGTTGAATAATGTTAACTGTTATTTATCAAACTCTAAGCAAGAAGTCAATATTTCTAATGCTAAATTATATGAATTGCTTATGGTTTGGAGGGATCGTGGCTTGATTGAATGAGAAGAATACCAGTTGTTTCTTAATAAGTACCCGAAGAAACCTATCCTTCACCTCCTACCCAAAATTCACTAAAATCCAAACAATCCCCCGGGCAGATCAATCGTATCTTTCCGTGGATCCCTTCTTGAAAATATTTTGAGATATATTGATTTCTGTTTCTGTCATTTGTCTCGTCCCTTCCATCTTCCATACAAGGCAGTAAGGAATCATGATATTCCTTGGGAAGAGATTATTATCTTGTGCACTTTATTGGGAATTTTGCACCAACTAGAAAAAGTGGATAGGTCATTGTTAGATAAATGTCAAACATAGATGTTCCAGGAATAGGGGGTTTTAGTAATTGTATCAAGCTTGATGTCTTTTTTCTTTCAGTTTGAGCAAATGTTATCTCGTCATACCTGCACATTGACATTATGGAAGAAGCAGAGTATGATAATATGACATGGTACTAGAGAATACAGGGCGACACTGCTGTCCAGAAGAGTTCTTCCTTTTTCCATCTTGCACTATTAGCACTTCTTGCGCTGTCAAACTCGCACTATACATCCGGTTTTAGGACAGGTCTTTGTTAGATACAATGCCTATTGCAGATCTTACCGGATGGGTGGGTTCAAGTAAATGTTGTTTAGCTTGATGTCTTCTTCCATGTTAGCTACATTTTATCTTGTCACTTCTGCACTTTATATCTGGTATTACAAAAGAGACTGTGTAAGACAGTAGGCAACCATGTGGATCAAGAGGAGACTGGGTGTCATTGCTGCCTAGAAATAGTTTACCCTTTACCTGTTTCTCAATTATGCTACCCATGCACTGTTAGTGTACCCTGTGCGGCCACATGTGCACATTATACCCCGTTTTATGGAAGAGGTACTGCAAGACAGGTTGGGACGTAATGAACTAGATAATGTGGGCTGATCCTGTACCCCTGTATGATGATATTGTTTTCATTATTTGTGAACCTTTTAAATCATTTGTGATGTTTAATTTGTGGTTTTAATTAACCAAAATAAACATGACTTTGACTTTCCTTGGGAAGAGTATTGTCTTCCTATCAGTCTGGATGTATGTAGTGTATATACGAGCATTAGGGCTTGCAGACACATTCTTAGGGTAAGGTCTGTCTCCCTTCTTTTCCATACAGAGATGATCCTGACTATAGTTCAATTAAGCCTGGAGAACAACTCTTTTAGTTAAAAAACAGCCTATATGAAGGCACGGCGAAGAACACCTGTTTCGCTTCTAGTTATGCCAACTTTTTGATGGGTTGGTGTGAGCAGCAGGTGGCCAGAACCTTTGTAGACTTCAATGGGCATGTGATTCTCTGGACAAGGTATATAGACGACCTGTTCCTGATCTGGAAGGGTAGCTAGGAATAGGCAAGAGACTTCATTACAAAACTCAATGAAAATGAAATGAATCTCAAATTTGAGGGGCTCATTAGCAACAAAAGCTTATACGTTTTGGATGTCAGAGTGATGGTGGAGGGCAACAAACAGACTTCCAAATTGTTTAGAAAAGACACTGCGTGGAATACTCTTCTCCATGCGCTAGGTGGCAACCCTGTCAATCTCATTAACAACATTTTGCATGAGTAATTCTTGCAGGCCCACAGGAATTGTAGTACTGACATTGCCTTTCAGGCTGAATGCAAAACCATGATGGCCCAATTCAAAAAGAGGGGCTACAAAGACAGAATACTTAAACCTGCACTCATGAAGACCCGGAGTGCATTGAAAATGCTCTTGCTTCCATGAAGTGAAGCAGAATTGCTTTTGGGCAGAGGGAGCTGCATGTTTGCAGCTCCCTCTGCCCAAAAGCAAAGGGGACTGTGGGGGCCTTGAGGCTCCCTCCGCGGTCCCCAATGAGTTGGCCAAGCCACAGGGGTTGGGGTCCCCAGGGCCGTAAATTGCCTGGGGAGGGGGGCCACTCGGCGACCCTCTCTTAAAATAAAGTAATATTTTTAAAAAGAAATGGCCAAGCCTCAGGGGATGAGGTCCCCAGGGCCGAAAATGGCCTGGGGAGGGGGCCAAACAATCAATCAATCAATCACAGAATTTGTAGAGCGCACTACTTACCCGCGAGGGTCTCAAGGCGCTGGGGAGAGGGAAGGGGGGTGGTGGGGTGCCCTTCTCCCTTAAAAAAAAGTTTTAAAAAAATTGGCCAGGCTTTGGGGGACTGGTCCCCGGGGTCAAAATCGGCCTAGGGAGGGGGGCCTCGCTGCACATTTTTGGAGTTACTCCTGTCCCAGTTGCCATTTTTATTATCATAAAAAAGAACACATTTTTTTAAACTTCACAAAACCACTATAAAATTGAAAAACAAAAAAAGGTTCCTGTTGGAACCGCCTTTTTCAGTTAAAAAAAGATAAAGCATGCATGTATGCTGAAATAAGTGAATAACTGGTGTATGGATGACTGAAGGACTGCATGACTGGTGCATGGGTCTTAGAATGAGTGCAAGAGTGGTGCCTAGGTGATTCTATGAGTGCATGGGTAGTGCCCGGGGTAAATGTATGATGATTGGATTTGTGCATAGGAACTGCCTGTGTAATTAGATGAGTGCATGGGTAGTATCTGGATGATTGGATGAATGTATGAGTAGTGCCTAGGTGATTGTATGAGTGCACGACTAGTGTTTGGGTGATTCAATGAGTGCATGGGTAGGGCTTGGGTGATTGGATGAGTGTATTGGTAATGGTTGAGTGATTGGATGACTGCATAGGTAGTGTCTGAGTGATTACATGAGTGCACGGGTAGTGCCTGGATCATTGGACATGTGTATGGGTAGTGCCTTGGTGTATGCATGAATACATGAGTAGTACCTGGGTGATTGTATGAGTGCATGGGTAGTGCCTGGGTGATTGTTTGAGTGCATGAGCAGTGCCTGGGTGATTGCATAAGTGCATCAGTAGTGCCTGGGTGATTGTATGAGTGCATGTGTAGCACCTGGGTCATTAGATGAATGCATGGGGAGTGCATGGGTGACTGGATTACTATATGGGTAGTGCTTGGGTGATTGTATGAGTGCAAGGGTAATGCCTAGGTGATTGTTTGAGTAGATGAGTACTGCCTGGGTAATTGCATAAGTGCATCAGTAGTGCCTGGGTGATTGCATGAGTATATGGGTAGTGCCTGGGCAATTGAATGAGTGCATGTGTAGTGCATGGGTGATTAGATGAGTGCATGACTACATTATTATATATATAACTTTATTGCACGATTTAAAAAACCTTTGCAAGTACAAAAAATAAAAGATTAAATGAAAAACTTGTTAAGTTTTATAAAATTGAACCCCGATTCCTGTAAAAAAAAAAAAAAAAGCGCCCGGCCCCCCACATGTCCGAGCTCTCTTGTAGGTATGTTGCCCACAAATGCTAGTGATGTCGATCCCTTGGGGGCATTTGTGGTCATGAGATTATATTAAGTCCCAGATTTAGCCTGCCTATATGCCAGTCCCTTTTTTGGAAGCAGTTTTGTATAGAGCTTTACAACAGATTTTCGTGTGTCTAAATGCCCGCAAGGAAGCTTGTCCTGCTATTGTAGAGATCCTGAAGTCTGTGTCGCTGCCTGAGGTGGCGGTCGACTTATCCCCTCCCCAGTTTTTTGCTGCGTGGTCCATTAACCTTATCAGTGCATAGTTTAAATTTGTGTTCCGTGGATCAAAACATGCCAATACTGCAGCTCTACACGATCTGACCTCCTTATTGTTCCAGCCCCTCCGTAGAAGGGACCTTCTTTCCTTCAAGAGGCTTGGACACAGGCATAAAACATGAATTATGTCTTCCCTATGATGGCCACAAAGCCGACATGGTTCTGGGCATGTTTTCTTTTCCATTTGGGAAGGTGGCAGGACAAGGGGATCACCCCTAATCTTAATTTTAAAAAGCAGAGTTTAGTGCGTGCACTGAATGGTGAAGTTAAATAGCTCTGAGGTGTCAACTGATCATATGATATAAGGGTCATCCAACCGTGGCTTCTTCTTGCAAGACTTGACTAGTGCCTGGGTGATTCAATGAGTGCTTGAGTAGTGCCTAGGTGGGTGGATGAATGTATGGGTAGTGGCTGGGTGACTGTATGAGTATATGAGCAGTGCCTAGGTGATTGCATGAGTGCATGAGTAGTGCCTGGGTGATTGCATAAGTGCATGGGTTGTGCGTGGGTGATTGGATGAGTATATGGGTAGTGTTTGGGTGATTGGATAACTACATAGGCAGTGCCTGGGTGATTGCATGAGTGCATGGGTAGTCCCTGAGTGATTGGATGAGTGTATGGGTAATGCCTTGGTGTATGCATCGCTCTTTCTCCCATCTGGCAGCAACTTATTGGAATTAACTACCACTAGAACTTCGGTTTACCGATGATTATCTGGCATTTAGAAAGAAGCTGAAAACCCATTTGTTCCCTAGGTTTCAACCAGTGACACAGAGACCTCTAACATCACTTCACCCTCACTTAGGTTTTTGCTCTCCTAGCGCCGTGATATCCACTTGGAAGAATGTTGCGCTCATAAATAAATAAATAAATATAAATAAATATAAATATATGCATGAGTGCAAGAGTAGTACCTGGGTTATTGGATGAGTGCATTGGTACTGTGTGAGTAATTGTATGAATGCAAGTGCAGTGCCTGGATGTTTGCATGACCTCAAGTGCAGTGTCTGGATCATTGGATGAGTGCAAGTGCAGTGCTTGTGGTGAATGGATGAGTGCAAATGTAGTGCCTGGGTGAATAGATGAGTGCAAGTGCAGTGCCTGGGTGAATTGATAAGTACAAGTGCAGTGCCTGGGTGATTGCATGACTGCATGGGTAATGCGTGAATAATTGTATGAGTACAAGTGCACTGCCTGCATGATTGCATGAGTGCAAGTGCAGTGGCTGAGTGAATAGATGAGTGCAAGTGTATTGCCTGGGTGAATGAATGACTGCAAGTGCAGTACCTGGATCATTGGATGAGTGCAAATTGTCTACCTGGGTGAGTGGATAACTGCAAGTGTAGTGTCTGGGTGAATGGATGAATGCAAGTGAAGTGCCTGGCTGAATGAATAAGGGCAAGTGCAGTGCCAGGGTGAATGGATAAATCAAGTATTGTGCCTGGGTGATTAGATGAGTGCAAGTGCAATGTCTGGGTGACTATATGAGTGAAAGTGCAGTGGCTGGGTGATAGCATAACTGTATGGGTAGTGCCTGAGTGAATAGATGAGTGCATACCTACCGCCTAAGTTATGGGATAAGTGCCTAGGTAGTGCCTAGGTGACTGGATGAGTGGACGTGTACTGCCTGGGAAATGGGATAACTATATGAGTAGTGAATCGAAGAATCCATCAGAAGATTAGTGATTTGACTATATATCATGATCTGCAACCACTGTGAAAAAATATAAACAGAGAAAAATGTATTAGGATTTTATTTTGAACATTAGGCAACTGAAACAACACACAATATTTTTCCTCCAAAACTTAAATTCAACATATCAAATGTTTTACTGTTTTTTACTGTTTTCAGCTTTCATACTACTTTGCTTTCAACAGTGGTCATCAAACATCATCATCAAACAGTTGGGAAAAAAACAATCAATGGATTGTAAAAAAAAAAAAAGAATTAACAAGTAAATCATTACAAATATGTCATACTGTACATTCCACTCACTACAAGTTTGTAAATACTGGCTTGCTGACAGGTAACTACCTTATTGAAAGCAACTATATATTAAAACTGTTTCTGATGTTTTTATATCTGGTACAAAATGTCCAACAATTATGAAGCATTGTTCATTTTTCAATATCCTTTTCTAAACATCATCCCTGTTAGGCCAAATAATGTCTAAAATGATCCTGATCCCTGTATGAAAAACATAACACACAGTACTATGTAGAAATTGTGGTAACAGAAACAAAATGGGGCATTTTTTTTGTGGTGAAGAGACTTCTTAGATGCAACCTAAGGCTACTAGTATTATAGTAGCTCCATTTATTTTTCATCTGTAGTAACAGAATGTAGTCCTCAAATGTTTTATAAATTCCTTTCCCACAGTTAAAAAGTCTTTCATTTCTAACAGCTTGCGGTAGACAATTTCCCTAATAGGCCGAATAATGTCCTAGAAACAAATAATCCATATATATGTCCACACAATACCACATTTTCTTATCCTAAATTCTACTTAGAACTTCGGTTCTAGAAATAGCAGATCTGAGTTTGGTAACTTTTTAGGTAGTCTTGATTTGAATGTCATTGCACTCTGTACATCCTGTTTGACATCTTAAATATACTGTATAGTATCCAGAGGTTATATTAACTCCTTCATGAAATATGATTGGCGAGACTTTTTCCTCGTTCGCGATCGGCAACATCAAGTTGCCGATCGCGAGCATGGAAAATAAACCTCCCGGCGAGATTCTCAACGTGGGGAGGTCAGGTTTCTCATTGCGAGTGGTCGCGTATGCTGCAGCTCGAGTACAAATCTACTTGAGCGGCAGAAAACGACCGATTGCACTGTGCAAGATGCCGTCCGCAATGATTGCACAGTGTGGACAAGCATCCTGCACTGTGCAATCATTGTGAACAGCATTTTCCTACCGCACTACGCAGTTCACTTAGCTACGCGTAGCGTGCGTAGTGCGAAGTGCACTTCGCGTAGCTACGCGTATCGCTACTACGCGAACTACGCACAGGGTTACTAAAGACACTGGGAACTGCTTTCCCTGGACATACAAGTCTTTTACGAGTAGGAAATGTACAATGCATCTACCAATCTGCTTAACTTCACCAACGTCAACATTTTTTATGGCTAAGTATTCCACATCATTTCTGTTTGGATAATTAATAAACTTCATACATTTACCCATTGCGCCATTCACTAGCCCTTCTTCAACATTTAAATTACAATGTAAGATTACATGACCATTTTTACAGATACGTAACTGTTTTTCTAATCCTGCAGTTTTCAACACAGACTTTTCTAAACTATTCCAATTTTGATTGCAGTTTTTCTGTTAGTAGCACTGTAACTCCTTGATGTTCCATTTTATCATTTGCTCTAATTTTGACGATCTCTTCTTTTTCCAATTGTAATAATTGTTCATTGTATTTACTATACTCCTCAAGAGTTGGCATCAAACAAACAATAGACTTCTCTTCCTTAACAAAATGATACATTACTTCTGCAGCTGAAACATTACTTGGAAACAGATGTTTGATGAGACGGGTTTCTAATACTCTCTTTCCTTCTTTTGTGAGGACTCCCTCTCTCATGTCGCTTAATATATCTCCATAATGCACATCTGATTCTTGGCGCATATTTTTGATTAACTTTTTGTATTGAATGTTTTCCCAAATGTTTACATCTCTAATACTTCCTAGTGAATTGCTTGTTTCATTATATAGTAGTTTCTTGAATACAGGTTGTCCTTTTACTGGAGTTAGTTGTAGCAGGTCTCTAAAGACTATTAAGGGGTCGATTCCGATTCGGGCCGGAAATTTCTCCGACCGAGCCGGACCCGGAGAGATTTCCGACCGAATCGGACCTGTGCAGTCCGACCGAACGAGTACGATGCGTCCGTATGTTATCAGACTCGAGTCGGTCGGACTCCCATTGAAGTCAATGGGAGCCGGTCGTACAACGCGTACGCGGGCTCCCATTGACTCAATGGGTGCGAGTCGGACAAGTGCGCCCCCTACAGCGGGTACGCGGCGAAGCGACTCGCGCCGTACACGCACAGGTAGGGGGACCCATGGGTCCCCCTGTGTGCGACTCGCGCGGCTACGCGTACAGGGGGTCCGACACGGACCCCCAAAGTACGGCTCCGACAGCTCTTTCGAGCCGGAGTGCGCGGCTCGGTCGGACTGCTCGCGGCGCGCATCGTACTTACCCGGCCGGGGAACGTCTCCATTGCGCGGTGCGAGTCGAGTCCGAGCGAGTCGGTCGGAGCGGTTCGAGCCGGGAGCGAGTCGGTCGGAGCGGTCGGGACGCCCGGACGAGTCGGTCGGCGACTCGCATCGTACTCGCTCGGCCGGACCCGCGTACGGTTCGGTCGGGAAACAGGGCTCCGAATCGGATCCGGTAAAGCCGAATCCAATTCGGAGCCCTACCGGCCGAGATCGGAATCGGCCCCTAAGGGGTCGATTCCGATTCGGGCCGGAAATTTCTCCGACCGAGCCGGACCCGGAGAGATTTCCGACCGAATCGGACCCGTGCAGTCCGACCGAACGAGTACGATGCGTCCGTATGTTATCGGACTCGAGTCGGTCGGACTCCCATTGAAGTCAATGGGAGCCGGTCGTACAACGCGTACGCGGGCTCCCATTGACTCAATGGGTGCGAGTCGGACAAGTGCGCCCCTACAGCGGGTACGCGGCGAAGCGACTCGCGCCGTACACGCACAGGTAGGGGGACCCATGGGTCCCCCTGTGTGCGACTCGCGCGGCCACGCGTACAGGGGGTCCGACACGGACCCCCAAAGTACGGCTCCGACAGCTCTTTCGAGCCGGAGTGCGCGGCTCGGTCGGACTGCTCGCGGCGCGCATCGTACTTACCCGGCCGGGGAACGTCTCCATTGCGCGGTGCGAGTCGAGTCCGAGCGAGTCGGTCGGAGCGGTTCGAGCCGGGAGCGAGTCGGTCGGAGCGGTCGGGACGCCCGGACGAGTCGGTCGGCGAATTCGCATCGTACTCGCTCGGCCGGACCCGCGTACGGTTCGGTCGGGAAACAGGGCTCCGAATCGGATCCGGTAAAGCCGAATCCGATTCGGAGCCCTACCGGCCGAGATCGGAATCGGCCCCTAAGTGTTTTCCTCCGAAAAGTACATCAAAGTCAGTTTTTCATATTTGCTGCATTCCTAATTGTATAAAAGCTAGCATTAGGTTTGACACCATGCTGAAATCATCAATAATTAGTAGCTTTAATGTATTTAATGCTCTTGCCACTTCATTACAAGCATCATCAGATAATTTGTTGTATTCTAATTTGTTGTCATGTTCAACAGGCAGTATTAATAATCAATGAAGAGTAACTCTTGTCTTCTGTAGATAACTTGTCAGTACTTTTTTCAAGAAACTTTTTCCAGTTTCACCTTGACCACTTGTGCACATTAGAACTGGTTTATATGTAGAACATGCACACTCTTTTTTCTAATGCAGAAATCCATGTTCTACTTTACCTTTTACATCTTCAAAAATGTCTTTCTGACCTGTATTCAATTTCTGTATTAGTTGTTATAGATCCACAGAGTCCTGTCGTACTTGCTGCATTGCATTCTCCACCTCATTCATGGCTATTGCAGCTTCAGTTTGAATGATTGGCTGTCCAAGAGGATCTTGACTTCCAGGTGCTGAACTTTGACTGCTCTGAGAACTCTCTCTTGCTATCTCAGCAGCAATTGTTTTTTCTTGTTCAATCTTGTATCTCAACATTTGAGGATACACTGGAAACACAGAGCACTCAATGCAGTCTTTCACAGCATTGAATGAGTCTTCATAACTGTCAAATTCTCCAAGTAGCTCGCTTTCAGTTCGCCATGGCTCAAACAACTGTAACAAGGCTAAATCGAAAAACTCTCTTTTGTCTGGAGTTTGACAACCTAGCTTTGATGGTTTGTTACATTTCCTTTGTTATGTCTGACCAAACATCTGTTACATCCAACCACTGCAAATTGTCCTTCTTTTATGTTTTCACTGACATTATTTCTGAATGTATAATGTTGAAGTATTTCATAGAGACACATCCTTTCTAGATGAGGACTTCTTCTTGGATAGTACGTATCCAGCATTTTACTCTGCAGAATACCTGTACTGTGTAGCTCAAATTCTGCAAGATATTGGATTACAGGAAAAGACTTCAGTACTCTGTTATGAGTATTAGCAAGCCCTAAACTCACCCATAGGACTCTGTCAAACTAGCTGAGCTTAACCAATCTCCGCAATTATAACAGCCTATCTCTCTGTGGGAAAGCATTTTCAAACTAAAACTGTACAATTTATCGGTAAGATTCTTTTCTGCTGAAATCTCCTCCCACATCTCCTTCATCTCAGTTTTCTCTGACCTTGTTCATAAGGCATAACTTACAGAGCAGCAGCAATTTAATTTTCTGCAACAAACTGTACATCCATGATTGCATTCCACATCTTCTGAATCATGGGGTTGTAGTTGTTAATATACTTAGAGGCCTCTGTTCTTCTTAGGTTGTATGTATTTTTTGGTGATTTCCTTGTAAGTGTATGTCTGACTGCAGACAAGAAACTGTTGACTCTTCCTTGTGAGATGATAGGTTGTGGGAATCCAAAACTATGGGGCATATTATCAAGGAATAGCGATATTTATCGCTAACCGCGCTTAGCGCAAATTTTTTTAACACCGCCTATCGCTGGAAAATATCGCTGAGATAACACCCTATTAACAAGGTTTATCTCCATAGCGATAACATTTCCAGCGATAGCGGCAAAATGTGAGAATATCGCTGGAAAAGCAGCGATATTCTCACATTAACGCTAAGGTGGATTCAGCATTAGAATCCACTTCCTATACTTTAAACAGGTAAGTCATCCTCACTAGCAGGTGATAAAATCTAGCGATAAACGCGCTTAGCGCGAATTATTTTATCACTTCGCCTGCCTTGCTAATAGGGGGTAGCGGTGTTTGCGACTGTTTTCAGTCGCTTTTAGTAGGGAACGCCTTCCTTGCATGTTATTAGCGATAATTATCGCTGACATGCAAGGCGATGTAAATCCCGGCCGCTAACGCCTGAAAGCTGTCGCTAATGCCTGTTAGCGACAGCTTGCTGATAGGGCGATAAAATTATCGCCGCTTTAGCGGCAAAAAGTGCCGCTAAAGTGGCGATAAAGCCCTTGATAATATGCCCCTATATCTTGTATAAAATGTCTCTTTTGCCCTGTATTTTCGCTGACAGTATTTTATGCATCTATAATTTTGGAATCATAGAACTGTTTGTCTTAATATTTTGCCACCACCCTCCTTTGGGATAGAGCAAGTTACATACTGCTCAATAAAAGAAAATACAGACTCATCACTGTCGGTTCCAAACTTTGGGGCATCTTTTACCAATAACAGCATGTGAATATGGCGTGCACCTCTGGCTTGGTACTCTTTGCACCAAAATAAATCAGTCACTTCACCAAGAGGAGGTTTTGTTTTGTTCAAGATGAAAGCCATCATTGCTTGAAATCTGTGATCAAAATATCTGCAAACATTTGCAGGGTCTAGTGAGCACAGTTCTTCTGGCATCTTCAGATGAATGTCTTTTATATTTTAATTTGTCTCCTGCAAGAATGCTAGCAGGTCATCCCATGCATACTCAGCACAACTGAGAGCCAGAAACCAAGTAGGTGCTCTATGGTTCCTCAACATGCACTTGAGTTCCCAATGACGCCGATACCAATATTCATTAGTCCCACATTGACATGCCATTAGATTCATTAAATTGTATTCCAAGTGATCATCTTTTTCTTGAACTTTCTCAAGAAATTCTCTTGCTGATATACTCTGCAAAGTAAATCCTGTTTTTACAATGTGATTCACAGCATATTAGAGGCCAGACAAGTCACTCTCAAATAGTAGGTGAAATAAACTGCCGAAATCTAGGGTCTTCTGAATAAAGTCTTGTAGATCCATATTCAGCTGCAGGTATTTGCAGAGGTCGGTCATCATACCTGCCACCTACTCCAGTAGGAACAAGATGTGGGAAACACCGAACTTCTAAACTTTTCTCCAACACAAATAATGGAGCTCCTTTTGCCTCCTTCATTTGAAACAGATCAATGGCATCACCAATAACCTCTTTAGAATGCAAAGGGTGGATACTATAATGTTCATACATTTCTTCTGTTCTGGACTGATCCACCTTCTCAATCTGACCTGCTGACGGAAATGTCTGATCCTCCATATTTATGATACTTGCAGGCTTTTTATATTTCTATAGTAAACAGTATTTTGTACCAGATATAAAGTTTTTTTTTTTTACATTTTGGTAACATCTATTAACTCCTGCCATATCTTTTGTTCTTACCAGGCACACCATTTTCAAGAATTACAAGTCCTTCTTCTACAAGTCCTTCTTCTAAATCTCTATCTGTACAGTTTCAATATTTTTCTTGAAATCTAATGCCAAATACACTACTCTACCTTTTAGACTTTTCTGCAGCTCTATTGGCTGTAACTTGCCTGTCTTTGGCTCCATACGAACTATAGCTTTAAATTGATGTATTCATTGGACTAGAATGGACTCATAAATATTTAAATCTTGAAGTGCTTCTGGAATAGAAACCAGTTCTAACTTGTTATGCACAGATCTAGCAGGTATTTTGTTAGCTTCAAATTTATTGGAACAGTATTACATATAACTTGCCGTATGGACAATTTAACGGGTTCCTCTACAAATAGGTACACAGCTAACTTTTGTCAGTAATCATTATTTTCTTTTTCACTTTGTAAATACAAGTCAACAGTCCATGTTTGAATCCTGTAGTGAGTGTGTCTGCAACATATACAAAACATAAACTGGTTTTTCAGTGCACACTGTGTTTAATTTTAAAACTATCAACTGTAATACCTGTGTCCTGTTCTGCAACTCCTCTTATTAACAACTCTTCATTCTCCCTACAGTCCTGCTCAGGACCAAAGAAACAAAACTGCACTTCATCACAAACCCTTTCTACGTCTCCCACAGTGCCATGCAAAAGTGCTTTTTTCATTTCTCCTAAACATAAAGCAGGAGTTTTCACATAGTGCAGCCTCCTAACTAAAGTTTGCATTGTTGAGTGGCGTAAGCTAAAATCCTGAAATAATGAAAGGTGCTTTGGCACACTTTCTTTGATAATAAGCTAGTGAGTGCCCCTGAAAATGTGTATGCTTTCTAACCTTACAAGTATCTAATCCTTGTAAAGTACTTATTTTGTGTTTTAAACTTCACTTTGGAAAGATACGTAGGAATTTCCTTAATATATCAATGGATTGCTGTTGAATACTACAAACACTACTATAATTCCATTTGTATTCAGACGCCTGACTACCCCTTCCTTGTACCTCATCTGCAATAGTTAGTTCTACATTTCCAGGTACCATCACCTCTTTTGCTATAGAAGTGCCATTCTTTATTTCATAACATCATCCTATCTATTATCCCGGAGATAGCTTTCTTCATTAAAGAAAGGCTCTGTACTAGAAGTATGTATCCATTCTCCACTAAAAACTTTACAAAAGTTACTTCTATTCACGAATTTTTTTTTCAGTTTTTTTCTTCTCATTCATAACACCATTTTGTCGAGAGTCTTCATTTTATTTATAATCAAACTGAAAAGCTTCCTCTTCAAAGCAAAGGCCTTATCACCTACGCTCTCAACTCGTTCTTTATGTTTTAGCACCTCTCTCCTATTTCTATACTTCTTCATATTTCTCTGTAGATGTATAACTACTCTACTACGAAACATCCTGGCTCTGATTTCCTTAAACTGCTTCTGTCTCCTGGTTACGGTGTGTCCATCTTTATCACATTCTTTCCTGTTTTTGCAATATATACTTTGTCCACCCTTATTCTTGCTCATAGTTTAAATTTTATTTTCATTATTTTGTAATCTTTGCAAATGTCTCATATATTTTTAAGAAATTACTTTTACCTCTTACTAGTAGCTCTTTTGTCTTTCACCACTTTTACTGCATTATGCCCCTTTTGCATCTCAGTTTTGCATAGATACTGTAGTTGCTTCTGTTGCTTTTTCCTCTGAACTTTTGTAGGCATTGTAACTGTCAGTAATTATGTAGATATTGTTCTGTAAAAAAATATAAGTATATTTTAATTTGTATTCTAGCCAATTAACCAACTACTCTACTACTGGCTTACACATATTAAAAAAAGTGTTTATATGTGATTTTACAAATTAAATCTACAGATGAACCAAGCTACATAACTACAAGCATTTACTTCAATGTACCAAACCCAAACCAAAACACAAAACCTAATTTATTAATTACCTTTTAATATTATAGCACCTTCTCCTACAACACAGCTGCACCATATCTCATTTCTCACTTATACATGGTAAAATACCCTTTTGTAGTAAATTTTAAAATAAACATCAATCAAATTGTAACAGTACATACAGTGTCTCAATACTGTTAAACAGAAAGCACAATGTAAGAGCTATTTTTGTGCCTCTCTACCACAGTGTCACTGGTAGATTTGGGGGCCGATTCCGATTCGGGCCGGAAATCTCTCCGACCGAGCCGGACCCGGAGAGATTTCCGACCGAATCGGACTCTAGCAGTCCGACCGAACGAGTACGATGCGCACGGATGCTATCGGACTCGATTCGGTCGGACTCCCATTGAAGTCAATGGGAGCCAGTCGTACGACGCGTACACGGGCTCCCATTGACTCAATGGGCACGACGCGAACAAGGGCGCCCCCTACAGCGTGTTCGCGTCGATGCGGGTCGCGCCGTACATGCACGTGTAGGGGGGACCCATGGGTCCCCCCTGTGTACGACTCGCGCGCCTACGCTTCCAGGGGGGTCCGACACGGACCCCCAAAGTGCGGCTCCGACAGCTCCTTGGAGCCGGACTGCGCGAGTCGGTCGGAGCGGTCGCGATGCACATCGTACTTACCCGGCCGGGGAACGTCTCCATAGCGCGGTGCGAGTCGTCCCCGTGCGAGTCGGTCGGAGCGGTCGGGTCCTGTGTACGAGTCGGTCGGAGATTTCGCGAGCGCACGCATCGTACTAGCTCACCCGGACACACGTACGATTCGGTCGGGAAATAGGGCTCCGAATCGGATCCGGTAAAGCCGGATCCGATTCGGAGCCCTACCGGCCGAGATCGGAATCGGCCCCTCAGTGTTTGAGTACTTTTCTACTTAGATGCACCAGATTTAAACTTTAGTAAACACTGCATATAAAAATCTGCACATTAATCTGTATCACAGCATATAGCTAATTCTTCCGAGTACATGCAAACAGTGTGTGACAGGTTACATATATAATTCACCAGATGGTTCTAACAGAGTACATTTTCCTCACTAAAACACTAAAACTTGTAAATACATGTGATTGTGGCTGAGGACAACAATACTCCCTGTGTCAGAGGTCGTGGTTACTCACTGTGCCGACACTCCCAGGAGCAGAACGATGAGATTTTCCTAATTCCACCACTGGTTTTCCCACAGCCACCAATTTAAGAGTTAACTAGTGGCCATGCGAACACCGCCGGGGGAAAGGGGAATGGGACAGAGAAGAGACTGCTTGACTCTCTGGCTCTTCCACTCTACTTCTTTCTTTCTTCTGTACTCCGCTTATTCCTTTCTTACTCTCTCTCTATCTTCAAGTATGAGTGGAAAACACTGTAACAGATAAGCACACCATTACTAATTTCCTTCAATTCCTTCTCCACCCTCTTACACTCTCTCTCTTGCTCTACTTACCCAGAGTGCCTAAGACTTTTGCTCCTCTTCTATTCTTCTATGTAAGTATTTTATTCTTTTGTATCCTGCACAGCAAACGACATTTTAGTACCCTTTAACTCTGTGAATTTATTTATTCTTTTACACTCATTCGTTCATTCACTCTCTGCCTTACTTTCTTATCTTCAGAACTCTTCTTTACTTCTCCCTTAGGAATCTTCTGGAGCCTCCGCCGTCAACCAGGCGATGAAAGAATTCAGGAACTGAAGTGCTCAAAAGGTAAGGATTGAATCTTCTCTTTAATCTCTTTTTCCTATTTAATCTAAATTAGTATTTTTCCCTAGTACTAATAACCTACCTAACTAACTGACGCATGAAAGCGCTCTAACCTGCGCCTAAGCCTGGCACAAAACTACACTACATCTGTCTAACTAGACTACTGAAAATAAACGTGACTAATTCCTGAAAATCCGTTGGTGAAGTGCGCGGTTCTAAAATCAACCGGCGCACTTCACAGCTGGTTCAGACCTAGCGCCGGTGTCCAGGAGCGCAGAACTAGACCGGCAACTTCCACCGCGGTTCTCCCTGTTGGGACTACTGGGGAGTTTGCCCGGTTCAGCGCAATTATCACCCACGACCTTTTGCGAGCGGGTGATCTTTGAAATGCCGATTGATAGGTAAAAACTGCGGGACATTGGAGTGTTCTGATTCTTCTTCCCTGAGCACTGACAGTACCCCCTCGCAAGGTTAAGCCTCCGGGCTGAGGTTTGAGAGTGTTCTGCGAGTGAAAAATCTTGATTAATCAGGGAGCATGAACATCTGATTGTTCCACCCACGACCTATCCTCTGGGCCAAATCCCTTCCAGTTTACAAGATAGAAGATTTTACCTCGAATGGACTTTGAATCTAGGATTCTTTTAACTTCAAATTCTTCTTGTCCTTCCACTAAGATAGGTTCTCTATTTCTCAATTCTTTCAAATGGGGTGAGACCTTTTTAAGGAGGGAAACATGAAACACAGGGTGTATTTTTAACTGTGGTGGTAGTTTTAGTTTGAAAGTCACTGGATTCACTACTTGTTCCACAGGAAATGGACCTATAAATCGGGGTTGAAACTTTCGATTTCCTTTCAAGTTTTAGGTTTCTTGTACTTAACCAAACACTGTCCCCTGTTGTCAGATCTGGTTCTGGTCTTCTTTTTTTATCTGCACTTTGCTTGTAACGTTCCTTAGCTTTCATTAAGTTCTTAGTGGCAGACTAGTGTACCTTGCTAAGATGCTGTACAAAGTTTTGTGCCGAAGGCACCGACACTTCTTGAGAGGAACCCACAGAATTTGGATGCCTTCCGTAATTCAAGTAGAAAGGGGAAAAACCAGTAGAGGCATTCTTTGCATTATTATGCGCAAACTCTGCGGTCCAAAGAAGATCAGGCCACTCTCCCTCTTGATCCAAGAGAAACAGTCTGAGATACTTTTCCAGCTCTTTATTGGCCCTCTCAGTTTGACCATCTGTTTGTGGATGAAAACTCGTTGAATAACGTGTCTCAATTCCTAAACCCTTAGTGTAAGCCTTCCAAAAATGGGATAGAAATTGAGACCCACGATCTGTGATCAAAACCTTTGGAATTCCATGTATCTTAATCACACTTTGATTGAATTGTGTGGCTATATGTTTTGCAGATGACTTTCCTTTCAGGGCAACAAAATGCGCCATTTTTGAGAAGGCGTCTACCATGACTAACACTGAACTGAATCCCTGACTAGAAGGCAATTCAACAATCAAATCCATCGTCACAGTGTGCCAAGGATATGGGGGGGGTAGGCAAAGGTCTCAATAACCCCTGAGGAGCCCGCTTATCTGTCTTCCCCATTGCACAAATCTCGCAGCCTTCCACATGAACTCGAACGTCTTTGGACATCCCTGGCCACCAAAACTGTCTCTTTAACAACTCCTCCGTTCAGTGGATTCCAGGGTGACCAGCCATAGGACTGTCATGACTGTCGATCAACGCTTGTTGTTGAAGTTCTTTGATTGGTAAATACAAGGCCTTGGAATGAAACAGTAATCCATCGACAATTTCTCGAGTTGAGTCCTTTTCTGCCCAACTCCGCATTTCTTCAGAAGTTAAGGCTTCTTTGACCTTGCCTACGAGAGTTTTCTCACTAGTGGCTCCAACGATCTTAGTTTCAAGAATTATCTTTTGATCACAAATGGGACTCTTCTTTCCATCCGTGTCAATGTGAGACAAGGCATCAGCCTTTCCATTATTCCTTCCTGGCCGATAAGTTATTACAAAGTCATAATCGGCGAAATACAGGGACCACCTAAGTTGACGCGGTGTGAGCGTTCTGGCAGACTTCAGAAACTGAAGATTCCGGTGGTGGGTGAATACAGTCACCACATGTTTTGCTCCGAGAAGGTAATGTCGCCATTCTTGGAAGGCATCTTTGATAGCGAGGAGTTCTTTATCTGAAATAGTATAATTAATTTCCGCTGGTTGCAGTTTTCTAGAGTAATATGCCACCGGATGCAACTGTCCTGTCTCTTTGTGTCTCTGTGAAAGTACCCCTCCAATGGCCTGTTCAGAAGCATCAGTCTCCAGGTAAAATGGTTGAGTAGGATCCGCATGCAGCAGAATTGGCGCAGAGGTAAAACTCTTCTTTAAGAACTGGAAAGCATCTTCAGCCTCAGCAGGCCATAGAAAAGGTACTCCTTTCTGTAGCAACTTAGTAATTGGAGCTACCTTCAGGGAAAAATCTCGAATGAATCTGAGATAGAAATTTGCAAACCATATAAAGCTCTGTATTTCTTTCACAGAGGTTGGAGGAGGCCAATTTAAGACCGCCTCAATCTCTTTAACATCCATGGTAAGACCTTCTGGAGCAATCACAAGAAATCCACAGATTTCACTCCAAAAGCGCATTTTTCAAGTTTTACGTAAAGCTCGTTTTCCTTCAGGCAATGCAAAACTCTTTTGACCTGTTGCTGATGTTCTTCTTCAGATGAGGAATAAATCAAAATGTCATCGATGTAAACGATTGCGCATTGATCAATGAACTCTTTCAGGACATCATTAATGAAGTACTGGAAAGCTGCAGGAGCGTTGCTCAAAACGTATGGCATCACTTGGTACTCATATAATCCATACTTTGTTCTGAATGCTGTTCTCCATTCGTCTCCACTTCTCACTCGAATTAAATGGTACGCCCCCTGTAAATCTAACTTCGTGAAGATTTTGGAATCTGTTAGTTGATCTAGAAGAACTGAAATCAGGGGAAGAGGATAACGATTCTTTATTGTAATCTTGTTCAAGGCACGATAATCTATACACGTTCTCAGATCTCCGTCACGTTTCGGAACGAAAAATAACGGTGAAGAAACTGGGGACTGTGATGGTCGTATGAACCCGTTTTCCAAATATTTCTGAATGTAATCCTTAAGATGACGGTTTTCAGCTTCAGTAAGCGCATAAATTCGACTACAAGGAAGGTTAGATCCAGGTTCCAAGTCGATTTTGCAGTCATATGACCGTGTCGGGGCAACTTCTTCAATTCTGCTTCACTAAAAACTTCAGCAAACTCTTGGTATTCTTCGGGTAGACTCACCATTTGCACCGCACACACCATCATCTTTTGTTCGCATAATAAAGCTGTTGGATTTCCATCTTGCTCTTTCCGCTTTTCTCCGAAGCAATTCTCCAAACAGTAACTTGAGTTAAACTTCACGGTTCGATCACTCCAGTTAATTTTTGGGTTGTGTTCAGTTAACCAAGGCAAACCCAGGATGATTCCAAACTGCGGGGCATCAATCAAGTTGAATTGAATCTCTTCCTTATGACCTTCGACAGAGACGAGCTCCACAACTTCCGTATGACTGGTTATTGGACCGGAAGATAAATTTGTACCATCAACACCCCTAACAGCCTCGCTTCTCTTTTTTGGTAAAGCCTTCAGACCAATTTTAGAGGCATATTTGAGGTCGCAAAAGTTCCCCGTAGCACCGGAGTCCAGCATCACGGCCACTCCTGAAAGAACTCGATCTCTGAATCTTAGGGTCATCGTCAGAATGAGATGTGGAGTGGAAGATTGTAGAGTATTGGCCACTTGATGAGAAATTGGAGTTGTATCCTTGTTAGCAACCACCAGCCCAACTCCTTCTACTGATGTGCAGAGAGTTTTCCTTCTTGAAAGTCTTTGGCTTCTTGGGACATTCCTTTACAAAATGTCCACTGATTCCACAATAAAGGCATAGATTATTCTGTCAACGCTTTTCTTTCTCTTCTCTGGAAAGGGGGCCTCTAATAGTTCCAATTTGCATAGGTTCGACTCCATGTTCTTTATCACCAGATTTAACAACATCTGCTCTAACCCGGTCAAAGCGTGGTACACTGGGCCGAAATTCGTGTCGTCTTTCACCCCTTCTTTCAGTTTGTCGATAGTCTATCTCTAGAACAAGATCAATTAAAGCTGAAACTTCTGTAGGGCGATTTGGGATCTGTGACAAAGCATCCTTTAAGTCATCTTTCAAACCCCGATAGAACAAGGCTGCCCTTTTGGCCTTCGGCCATTCCGTTTCAACAACTAGTTTGTTAAATTGGGCCAGGTAAGTGACTAGCTCTCGATTCCCTTGCCTCAACTCCAGTAGTTCATTATCCGTAGCCTGTGCCACCTTCCAACGGTCAAAAATTTGCAAAACTCTTTCTTGAATTCCTCAAAGTTATATAAAATTGGTGAGTCTTGGGTGACCAGGGGCATAGACCACGAAGCTGCGTCTCCATTGAGATACGACAAGATGAAAGCTATTCGAGATTTTGCATCCGGGAAGACAGTGGGCCGACACATGAAATGCAACGAGCACTGAGTTAAGAAAATTTGGGCCTTTTGGGGATCCCCACCGAAGCGCTTTGGCGGAGCCAAAGGAATTACTGGTGCTAAAGAATGAATCACCTGCGTGGTGGACCCCCCACTGGTCGCTGAACTCTGATTAAACATACTTGTCCCTGGAGAGGAGTGAAACCTATTCCCTGACTCCTCGCCCTTCAACTGGTCTGCCATTTCTTTGGTTTCACTTCTTGTGGCCTCCATTTCAAATTTGATTACCTTATTTTCCTCCCTGACTGCCATTAACTCTTGTTAAGAATATTTCCTAAATTTTTTAAATCGAACCCTTCAGCCATTCTGCTCAGGTGAGTATTGACGTGGGCACTTCACTCTGTCAGAGGTCGTGGTTACTCGCTGTGCCGACACTCCCAGGAGCAGAACGATGGGATTTTCCTAATTCCACCACTGGTTTTCCCACAGCCACCAATTTAAGAGTTAACTAGTGGCCGTGCGAACCCCACCGGGGGAAAGGGGAATGGGACAGAGAAGAGACTGCTTGACCCTCTGGCTCTTCCACTTTACTTTTTTCTTTCTTCTGTACTCCGCTTATTCCTTTCTTACTCTCTCTCTATCTTCAAGTATGAGTGGAAAACACTGTAACAGATAAGCATAACATTACAAATTTCCTTCAGTTCCTTCTCCACCCTCTTACACTCTCTCTCTTGCTCTCCTTACCCAGACTGCCTAAGACTTTTGCTCCTCTTCTATTCTTCTATGTAAGTATTTTATTCTTTTGTATCCTGCATAGCAAACAACATTTTAGTACCCTTTAACTCCCTGAACTTATTTATTCTTTTACACTCATTCGTTCATTCACTCTCTGCCTTACTTTCTTATCTTCAGAACTCTTCTTTACTTCTCCGTTAGGAATCTTTTGGAGCCTCCGCCGTCAACCAGACGACGAAAGACTTCAGGAACTGAAGTGCTCAAAAGGTAAGGATTGAATCTTCTCTTTAATCTCTTTTTCCTATTTAATCTAAATTAGTATTTTTCCCTAGTACTAATAACCTAACTAACTAACCGACGCACCGAAGCGCTCTAACCTGCGCCTAAGCCTGGCACAAAACTACACTACATCTGTCTAACTAGACTACTGAAAATAAACGTGACTAATTCCTGAAAATCCGTTGGTGAAGTGCGCGGTTCTAAAATCAACCGGCGCACTTCACAGCTGGTTCAGACCTCGCGCCTGTGTCCAGGAGCGCAGAACTAGACCGGCAACTTCCACTGCGGTTCTCCCTGTTGGGAGTACTGGGGAGTATGCCCGGTTCAGCGCTATTATCACCCGCGACCTTTTGCGAGCGGGTCATCTTTGAAATGCCGATTGATAGGTAAAAACTGCGGGACATTGGAGTGTTCTGATTCTTCTTCCCTGAGCCCTGACACCCTGGATGATTGGATGAGTGCATTGGTAGTGCCTAGGTGATTCCCTGAGAATATAGGTAGTTCCTTGATGATTTCCTGAGAATGTAGGAACTTCATCGGTGGTTCCATATGTGCATAATTACTGACTGTGTGTTTGCATGACTATATTGGTACTATCTGGGTGTTTTAATGAGTGCATGAGTAGAGCATGAATGATTAGATAAGTGTGCAACTAATGCCTCAGTGATTCAATACATGCATAGATATTGGTTGCATGATTAAATGAGTGCTACTCTAGTCCCTCGGTGATCACAGGACTACATGTGTAGTATTTATGTGATTTATTGAGTGCATGGATAGTGCGTACATGATTGTTTAAGTGCATACATAGCACCTGGCAGATTGCATGAGTGCATGAGTAGTGTTTCAGTGATTGAATGAGTACACGACTACTGCACATGTGTTTTTGGTTAATTGAATAGGTAGTGCCTGGGTGATTACATAACGACATGGGTATTGGCTGGATAATTGAATGAGTGCATCAGTAGTGCCTGGCTGATTACTTGAGTGCATGACTACTGTCTGAGTAAGTGTATAAGTCCACTTTTAAAGCTTGAGTGATTGGATGAAACCAAGTGTACTGCTGTGGTGATTATATTAATGCAAGAGTATTGCCTCAGTAATTAGATGAAAGCATAACTACTGGACGGATGATAGGTTCACTGCAATGGTACTTCCTGCATAATTTGATGAGTGCATGACTAGTGCCTGAGTGTTTGGATGAGCGCATGGGTTCTGCCTCAGTATTTGGATGAGTGCATGCGTTATAAGTAAGGCTCCCTGTTTGCCATTTTTACGGATTTTTCCAGATAAATACAGACAGAAAACCAGGTGTTTTCTGTCTGCATTTAATTTTAAAAGTGGATAAATACAGAACATTGTGCTTCTTTTAAGGGGCTCTCCGTGCTGTCTTCATGAATTATAGGCCAGCAGCTGAGCTGATAGACAGCATGGGAAATTAAAAAAACAGGATGAAATTTCTTTAAGTAACGGTACATGTCAACATACATTTATGGTATAATGCTAGTATTTACTAGTGGAAGTATTGTTATGTAATATTTGACAGCTTAAATAGCTAAAACACGACAGACATCAAAGTATGAGTGCATGTCTATCAGTTCAATAAATATGGAAATGTACAGTTTTACAATTTTATTTATACGAAAAACACAAAATAAATATGGACAAATACTTTGAATAACTAAAAAGTTATGTACATACCAGCAAAATGAGTTTGTAGATTAGCTTACTGTTTTAGCTCTTTTTCAACAGTTTTGACACAGGATTTGTAAAAACTAAGCACAAGAATGTAACACCACTCTCATACAAAGCAACCATAAAATGGCAACCTCTTCAACTTTCCACCTGTATTCTATCTCCACTTGGTAATGGTTGGTATCTGTTAACCCTTTCCCTTTCTATCAAAAAGAGATTCTTGTATATGTATGTTCGCAAAGTTTTTGCAATCATCGTGGAGTAATCGGGAAACCTATATTTACCTTTAGTTGTTTTTGATTTAAATATTGCAGAACAGTTTACTACATAATCATGAATTCGAAATTAAATGTATAATTAGTTACATTTTGTCATAACTCCTGCACTTACATTTGTTTTTTACCACTTTAACACCTTTCCCCCCAATAAATTCTCAGCTGACACTGTGTAGCAACGTACTGGAATCAGTAGGTCACAAGTTCAAAGCACATTCTAGAAGGACCATGCTAATTCCAAATGAGGTGCAGCAGGTGTGGTTTACTGCACAGATTCAGAAGCATATCTTTGTCTGTAATAAATTTATTTTTTAAACAACAGCCCATAATAGCACTTCTTGCTAATGCATCCAATGTACTACTTAATTTTATTCACTTACACACTGACAGCATCCAATGGAACATATCTTTTTGGGAAAAAAAGAAAACACCTTTTAACTGCTTTTCATTTGGAAAACTACCAGCTTTCTCCTAACTGCTATTGCTCCTTCACTTGAAAATGCTTACAGTGTGGATTGTTGCCCACAGCTATGTCTATTGGGCTAAAGAGGCTGCAAAAAAGAGAGGTATTTACAGGAACTTGGGTTTGCCAAATGTGGAGATTTGTTGGTTTGGCCAGAGAGGATTAAAGTTTCATCAGTTGCTGGCTTTAGTTAAAACCATTCTGAATTGCCAAACTCCTCACCTCATGATTGCGCACTGTGGTGGCAATGACTTAGGCACATTGACTGGGGTGGGACTGGACATTCTAATGAAAGATACTTTTGCAGAACTGATGTCGCTTTTCCCTCACACTGTCTTGGTGTACTCTAATATATGCCAAAGACAGAAATGGACATGGTCAAATCAATTCTGTCCTCAGATTGACAAAGCCAGGAACCATGTTAATAAAACTGTTCCTGCATTCCTCAGAGACCATCGCATGGGCTGTATCTATAACAACAATCTGCGTTTACTTTTGACATGCATGGAGTTTATAGAAATGATAGAGTGCACTTTACAGACGAAGGCAACAGGGTGTTTCTAAGACAACCTGAAATTCTGCATCCGCTTTTATTTGTAGCTGTCATATACACACAATCAACACAGAGGCTCTTGTCAGAGCCACCCTAGTACCATAAATATTGTTAATTTTCTTTATAAAAATCATTTATTTTTATTTTTGGGAATCTTTGCAATGACGTCACAATTGCTGTGGAAACATTGAAAAATTGCAAAACAAATGCAGACATTCAACCGCCACCAGCACAGCCAAAAATATTAATTAAAGAAATCGATTCTAAACATTGCGCTACACATATTACTATATACATGCTTCTTAAAAAATGTTTAAACTCATATTTTTGCAATAAATTTTATTAAAATCCTATTTTCCATTTTCGCCGGTTTTCGGGGAGTTGCAACGATGCTGTTAACTGTGATGATTGCACATTTTCCATAAAGTAAAAAAACATATATGCACACATATTACAGTATTTTACACACTAGGGTTTTATTACTGTACACATCAAACTCATGTTTTTCTAGTGTATTTCTAGAAACCTATGTTCCGTTATCGCAGTGAGGCTGTAGATCATGATGACATCGGTAATCGCTATCCCTGCAGATACGTTGCAAAAGCGGAAAGCAAAAGCAGGAATTTAATAGCGACCACAACGTAAAACAATTATAACTATATAATTAATTCTAACCATCACACTAGATAAATCACTATCTAAAGATTTCTATAAAAACATTTATTAGAATCTCAATAGCTCTACAACAATGTGTGCTAATGATTCACTGATATTTTTTTAATAATAACACTAATATTTGCGGTGTCCCCGCAATATTCATGGCATCCCTGCATTGGTACAATGGAGGGGGACGGCGCTGATGGTCGTGGCTTCATCGCAAATATGGCATGTGATTAAAAAAATAATTTTAGACACATAACTTGTGTCACTAACACATATTTCTGAAACATTAGGTCAGAGTACCTCCACCCTGACCCCTTATTTTTGCTTTGACAGAAAGTTTTTTGCCCCGGGAACTGTTCCCGATAGATAAAATGGTGGCTGCAACTTTCTGTTCAGGTTGTGTCCAGCCAATCACAGCATTCTTGTTGGCATACGCAGTTGCGATTAATCATGAAATCATCATGAAAAAACTGCGACCAGAGATATCACTATACATTTCAAATTAAATTTCTCAAAAACTACTCAACGGCCCTACACCAAAAAAGCAAAAGGCACTTCCTTGAACCAACATCTACCTCCCTGCCAAATTTGGTGTAAATCCGTTTAGCGGTTCAGGCTGTAGCTGTGGCCAAACGTTCTTATGGGAATTAACATTACAAATGCACCCTTATTTCACGCCCCAATTTCTCAGTCCCCACTACACAGATCACCCCCAAAATATCCAGGACATACAGAACCTACCTTGACACTTTTTTTGGGAAACTTTTATGAAGATTGGTCAAACGACACCAAAGTTATAGCCAAGTCAAGAAATGATTTTCCTATGGAAATTAGACCTTCACTATAACTACCTACTGGCGACCGTCAGTAGGCAATATATATGTATATATATATATATATATATATATATGTTCAAACGAAAGTGGTCAAGTAGCGGCGCGCACTGACTGCCGGTGCAGCGTTGAGGGAAACAAACCACATATCCAAAGATTTTTTTTTTTTTTAAATGTTTGAAAATACATATATATATATATATATATATATATATATATATATATATGAACACCACATCCGATTCTCTCACACAAAAATTGGACACCGACACGGGGCAACCATTGGCAGATTCAGGATTTAATTCAGCAATACGCTGCGACGCGTTTCGGCAACTCCTGCCTTGAACACACATATATATATATATATAGTTAGGACCTAATTTCCATAGGAAAAGCATTTTTGACTTAGGTATAACTTTGGCGTCATTTGGCCAATATAACAAATATATATTGCCTACGTGTGCCAGGTATGCCCAGACGTGGGTCCTGGGCTCACTGTGCCACTGGAATCAAGCTATCCTGGCTGAAGAGGGGTGAAACCCCGAAACCGGTCCTAGGATGCTTGTTTCCGGTCCAGGGAGGACCTGGCTTGGCAGTTCGGGATGGACTGTTCCCATGAGGCACAGGGTCAAGACTGATTTGCATATGGCCAGGTCTAAACTGGGGTGGCATGGTGAGCAAAAGAATGATGGATTTAACCCAGATCTCTTGACTGGGGGTGAATGTTTTGATTTGTTCTGCATTCCATCCATCAATTGCGTGTCTTTTGCTTTCGCGCCCTAAGTGCGCCAGGTATGCCCAGACGTGGGTCCTGGGCTCACTGTGCCACTGGAATCAAGCTATCCTGGCTGAAGAGGGGTGAAACCCTGAAACCGGTCCTAGGATACTTGTTTCCGGTCCAGGGAGGACCTGGCTTGGCAGTTCGGGCTGGACTGTTCCCATGAGGCACAGGGTCAAGACTGATTTGCATGTGGCCAGGTCTAAACTGGGGTGGCATGGTGAGCAAAAGAATGATGGATTTAACCCAGATCTCTTGACTGGGGGTGAATGTTTTGATTTGTTCTGCATTCCGTCCATCAATTGTGTGTCTTTTGCTTTCGCGCCCTAAGTACGCCAGGTATGCCCAGACGTGGGTCCTGGGCTCACTGTGCCACTGGAATCAAGCTATCCTGGCTGAAGAGGGGTGAAACCCTGAAACCGGTCCTAGGATACTTGTTTCCGGTCCAGGGAGGACCTGGCTTGCAGTTCGGGCTGGACTGTTCCCATGAGGCACAGGGTCAAGACTGATTTGCATATGGCCAGGTCTAAACTGGGTGGCATGGTGAGCAAAAGAATGATGGATTTAACCCAGATCTCTTGACTGGGGGTGAATGTTTTGATTTGTTCTGCATTCCGTCCATCAATTGTGTGTCTTTTGCTTTCTCGCCCTAAGTGCGCCAGGTATGCCCAGACGTGGGTCCTGGGCTCACTGTGCCACTGGAATCAAGCTATCCTGGCTGAAGAGGGGTGAAACCCCAAAACCGGTCCTAGGATGCTTGTTTCCGGTCCAGGGAGGACCTGGCTTGGCAGTTCGGGATGGACTGTTCCCATGAGGCACAGGGTCAAGACTGATTTGCATATGGCCAGGTCTAAACTGGGGTGGCATGGTGAGCAAAAGAATGATGGATTTAACCCAGATCTCTTGACTGGGGGTGAATGTTTTGATTTGTTCTGCATTCCATCCATCAATTGTGTGTCTTTTGCTTTCGCGCCCTAAGTGCGCCAGGTATGCCCAGACGTGGGTCCTGGGCTCACTGTGCCACTGGAATCAAGCTATCCTGGCTGAAGAGGAGTGAAACCCTGAAACCGGTCCTAGGATACTTGTTTCCGGTCCAGGGAGGACCTTGCTTGGCAGTTCGGGCTGGACTGTTTCCATGAGGCACAGGGTCAAGACTGATTTGCATATGGCCAGGTCTAAACTGGGGTGGCATGGTGAGCAAAAGAATGATGGATTTAACCCAGATCTCTTGACTGGGGGTGAATGTTTTGATTTGTTCTGCATTCCGTCCATCAATTGTGTGTCTTTGCTTTCTCGCCCTAAGTGCGCCAGGTATGCCCAGACGTGGGTCCTGGGCTCACTGTGCCACTGGAATCCACCTATCCTGGCTGAAGAGGGGTGAAACCCTGAAACCGGTCCTAGGATGCTTGTTTCCGATCCAGGGAGGACCTGGCTTGGCAGTTCGGGCTGGACTGTTCCCATGAGGCACAGGGTCAAGACTGATTTGCATATGGCCAGGTCTAAACTGGGGTGGCATGGTGAGCAAAAGAATGATGGATTTAACCCAGATCTCTTGACTGGGGGTGAATGTTTTGATTTGTTCTGCATTCCGTCCATCAATTGTGTGTCTTTTGCTTTCTCGCCCTAAGTGCGCCAGGTATGCCCAGACGTGGGTTCTGGGCTCACTGTGCCACTGGAATCAAGCTATCCTGGCTGAAGAGGGGTGAAACCCCGAAACCGGTCCTAGGATGCTTGTTTCCGGTCCAGGGAGGACTTGGCTTGGCAGTTCGGGCTGGATTGTTCCCTTGAGGCACAGGGTCAAGACTGATTTGCATATGGCCAGGTCTAAACTGGGGTGGCATGGTGAGCAAAAGGATGATGGATTTAACCCAGATCTCCTGACTGGGGGTGAATGTTTTGATTTGTTCTGCATTCCGTCCATCAATTGTGTGTCTTTTGCTTTCTCGCCCCAGTAGGTAGTTAGAGTTAGGACCAAAGTTTCCATGGAAAAAGCGTTTTTTGTTTTGCAAATAACCTTGACGCTGCTTGACAAATCGCCATGAAATTTGCAAAAAAAAGTCCCCTTTGTGGTTCAGCTGCTTTGTTAAAATGTTTGGGGTGATCAGTCAAGTTAGGTCAGAGAAAAAAGGGAGGGCCACAAAACACATTTTCCCTTATGTGAAGCCTACAGGGATTTTCCATTTTTGAACACGATTACAGCCCGAACTGCTGAAAGGAATTACATCAAATTTGGCAGAAAGCTAGATGTTGGTCCAGAAACCATGCTTTTTGTGATTTGATGTAAATCCGTTCAGTAGTTTTTAAGATATCTAACTTTAAAAAACTATAGATATCTGGGGATGCTAGTCCTTGCAGTGGACTAGCAGATCCTACTAAAATTTGATTGGCTTTCAGCACTTCAACTAGGAAGTGTTGGAAGCCATCTTGGGACTCGGCTTGAAGCTATACCCCAGAAAAAAGTTCAAAATAGAGAAAAGGGAGCAGGGTAGGGATAATGTGACTCCCCAGATATGGTGGCAGGGTCCCTTAGGGACCTCGCAGGGTTGTAAAAAGCATTTTTTTTTTTTAAATAATGCAGAGTCATGAGTGGATCCATGAATCGGCAGCAAAACTTTTTTCAAAGCAAGTGCGGGTTCCTGTGCTTGCTTTTGAATAACCCCCAGGTGGGCCAGCCTGCAGGGGCATATGCTAAATATAGGAAGGGTGCGCACGAGGCCCCCCTCCTAGGGCTTATCGAAGCCCTGTGGACCACCACCTCCCTAGGGCATTTTTAATTGTGAATGCGGGTGGGCCCACTGGGACTAATTCCAAATATGTGGGGGGCCCTGCCCCGGGGACTGCTACCTCACTGGGGCTAATTGCAATAATATGGGGGGAACTCGCAGATCCCCTGCCCCAGTGACGGAGGCTCTAGGACCTCCCCGCTGCCCCGGGGACTGCCACCTCCCTGGGGCACAAACTTTGTCAAAAAAGGCAGAGGAGACCCTACATGCTTCCCAACAGCCCCAGGGACTGCCACCTCCCCGGGGCACAAAAACACAAATACAATAAATAAAGGGGTCCATTACCGACCCCCAGCCCTGGGAATCACCACCTCCCTGGGTAAAATTTTAACAAATGAGGGGTGCCATACAGCCCCCCTCCAGTAGCACTACATAGCCCTGGGGACTGCCACCACCCAGGGCTGGCTCCAGCAATGTCCTGGGGTGCCCACCCCGGGACAATGCAGTTTGCTATGGCTTGGCGAGAGCACCGCTCTTGCCAAGCCACAGCAAACAAGTGCTCTGCTTTCAGCAAGGGAGAGGACAAAATGATCTTGCTTGCTGAAAGAAGAGCAGGTGTCTGTTTTCCTGCCCATTGTCTAGTGAGCAGGGAAACCCACTCATTGCTTTGGGGTCCAGGGAGCTACATATTTAGCTCCCTGGGTCTCAAAGCACAGCCGGCTCCAGCAGAAGGTATGGAAATGGCAGGGACCGCGAGGGCTTTCAGGCTCCCTCCACGGTCCCCAACTATGTGGCCAGGCCCTGGGGAATGCAGTCCCAGGGGCCGATATCGGCCCAGGAAGGGGAGCAGTATGGGCCCCCCTCCCGATTTAAAAAAAATAAATTAAGGCCTGGCCCTGGGGGATGGGGTCCCCCAGGCCAAAATCGGCCTCGGGAGGAGGGCTGCGCCACCCTCCTCCCTTTTTAAAACAAATATTTTTAAAAAGCGGCAGGCCCTTGGAGATTGGGTCCTGTGGCTGAAAATGGCCCAAGGGGGCCGCTTGGCCGCCCTCCCATTGGATTATAAAAATGATATATAAAGGCCGGGCCCTGGGGTATGGGGTCCCTGGGGCTGAAACTGGCCCTGGAGGGGGCCACGAGGCCCCACTCCTGCTCTTTTTATTGCAAAATTAAAAAAGGGGCAGGACCTGGGGGATGGGGTCCCCAGGGCCCCAAATGGTCCAGGGAAGGTGGGCCATAAACACCTTTCCGAAAAAAGAAAAACAGAAAAAAAATAAGCCGGCAAGTCACCGGACACCCCCCCCTTTTCTCCACTAGTCTGAAAATGCGCCTCCTGGTTCGCTCCTGGATGGGGGATGAAGTCCCCTTGGCTACTGAGGGTTCTTAGGGAACAAAAAGATCTCCTGTTACCTCCAGTAAGCCCCACACAGTAGGATTGCTGAGAGGTGGTCAGAGGTCACGCCTTTCTCCACCACTTTGCAAAGGTGCCTCTCAGCCCACTGCTAGTGGAGGGATGAGGTCCCCTTGCCTCTTGAGTGCCTCAGGACTAAAGTGGACTTCTTCTCCCAACGAGTAGTGCGCCAAGAGGCGCATTTGCAGAGTGGTGACGACCTCTCAGCAATCTACCTGTGTGGGTCTACCTGTGTGGGTCTTACTGGAGGTTACGGGAGGTCTTTTTGTTCCCACTCACACTCCCCACTCACACATCCAAACAAGCTCTCATTCATTAACTAACACAACCACTTACATACCCATTCACACATCTATACAATCACTCTCATATCTGCTCACTCACCCATACAGTCATTCACACACTCACTCTCCAATACAGCCATTCACACACCAACTCACTTAACCAACTCCCTTAACCAAAGACTCACTGAAATAGCCACTCATTTACCCATGCAGCCACTTACACACTCAGTCAGTCACTCATACAGGCATTCAGACACCCACTCACTCTCCCATATAGTCACTCACACAACCCCTCACTCACCCATACAGCCACTGACTCACCCACTCAGCAACAGACACTCACACTCCCACTCATTCACCCACACACCTACTCACATACATACTTATATACCCATACATCCACTCACACACACACTCACACACCCATACTGCCACTCAAACACCCACAAAACCACTCGCCCACTCACTCACATACCCATACAAGCTGAATTTCTATGATTTTGTACAAGTGAAATCTGAGCCTAACTATAAAGTCTCTGTAACCTTTGGTCTTTTCAGTGAATATATATATAAATTCAGCAGTTACAGTCACCTGAGGTAACTATGACCTACGCCCCGCAATGCACTGCTTATGATCTCACATATTACATAATTTATGACATGATCAGTGACATAATCCAGTGATTGTGAGTGTTTTCTATAAGAGTGTTAAAGATTTATACTAAGATACTACAAATGTTAAATTAGCATACTTTGTGTACTACTAATGAGTGATGCTATTTCTAACACATATTATGTGAGTGGTTGTGTGACTGTGTGTATCCATGTGTGATTAGGTGCCTGACTGGCTCTATGGGTGTGTGAGTGGTTTTATGGGTGAGTAATTGTATAGAGCACCCTACAACACTAGTGGCACTTTGAATTTGCTCACCTCAAATGCCTGTTTTTCTATCAAAGTATAGGATTAGCACAGTACCATCCATGCCGAGATAGAAAGGGACAAATGGCCTAATTTATGAGGTTTTGGTGCAGGGCAGCGCTGTGCTGCAAGGAATTTTGCTGCACTGCCCCGCAGCAAAAGAAAAGTACAGGAATGCACTGTATCTATGAGATACGGCACATTCCTGTCCTTTTCCCCTGCGCTGGTGCACAATGGGCTGACATGCGCCAATATAGGCACCTTTGTGTGTTGTAGGGGTGATTATTTTTGTGCAGGTTTTCTATGTGTACTGCAGAATGCAAATGACAAACTATATTTAAAAATAATATTCACAACTGTACAAACAATACTGGCACATAAAATTAATATATGAACTAAAACACATCAAGATAATTAAAAAATGATATTTTTTCCAACTGTATTTTTGAAAACGATATTAACAACAACAATATTCATAACAACGATATTACTTACTTGGAAAAAATCAACATTCTTGACAATGATATTTCTGTATCACAATATGTTTTTCCCTGATATTAAAAACTCAATACTTTGTCCAAATACCCTTGGATGTTACACGGTCTTTTCACCCCTAACAATAAATTCTTAGTCATCAGACAAAACTGTGGACCTCAAAGAGCCCACAAAGAATAGTGTCCTGACTACTAGACTTTTTGATAAACCCTTCTTAATTTCAGAACATCTGGTAAATGTGGCAAGGTCACCATGGATTAAATGCAGCCGAATGGTGGCCTTCACTCACCACATATAGAATTGTAGATGTGTGACAGTGAATTACAGGGATGTTTTTCACTGAGAGGTTCTGAGTGTCATCCTATAAACACTAAAAAGAAAACCAGGCATTTCAGCATGTACTATGATACACAATGACTTGGCGTCACCACTCAGGTGAGAACAAAGTTATTGATATCAGGTATAAGTGCTGGCTACTGTCTTCTTTCATGAAAGGAACTTGATGTTGACATGTGGTGGAATCTGGTCATAGAAGGGGAGCGGGATCCTGTGTTTGGCATGTATTTGCAGACACCTTGGGGAATATGTACGAGGAAGTGGCAGAGCGCAGTGTTAGCCTCCTTGTCTTAACGCTGCGCTCTGCCACTTCTGAAACGCAAGGATGCACGATATTTACAAGAATGTGGTGCAGCCTTGCATATCCCCCTGCGATGGCGCTAAGTTTAGCAACTTAGCACCAACGCGGGGCAAGGGCGTCTGCGTGCAGGGGATTGTTTATGTTTAGGAAGTTGCTGGACACTGACTTTAATTAATTTACTTTTCCAACTCCAGTCTATATTTAATTGGGGTAGGTGCTGGACACTGACCCTAATTAATTTACTATTCCAACTCCAGTCTATATTTAATTGGGGTAGGTGCTGGACACTGACGCTAATTAATTTACTATTCCAACTCCAGTCTATATTTAATTGGGGTAGGTGCTGGACACTGACCCTAATTAATTTACTATTCCCACTCCAGTCTAAAATTAATTGGGGTAGGTGCTGGACACTGACTTTAATTAATTTACTATTCCAACTCCAATCTATACTTAATTGGGGTAGGTGCTGGACACTGACCCTAATTAATTTACTATTCCAACTCCAGTCTATATTTAATTGGGGTAGATGCTGGACACTGACCCTAATTAATTTACTATTCCCACTCCAGTCTAAAATTAATTGGGGTAGGTGCTGGACACTGACTTTAATTAACTTACTAGTCCCACTCCAATCTATATTTAATTGGAGTAGGTGCTGGACACTGACTTTAATTAATTTACTGTTCCAACTCCAATTTATATTTAATTGGGGTAGATGCTGGACACTGACTTTAATTAATTTACTGTTCCAACTCCAATCTATATTTAATTGGGGTAGGTGCTGGACACTGACCCTAATTAATTTACTATTCCCACTCCAATCTATATTTAATTGGGGTAGGTGCTGGACACTGACCCTAATTAATTTACTATTCCAACTCCAGTTTAAAATGAATTGGGGTAGGTGCTGGACAGTGACCCTAATTAATTTACTATTCCAACTCCAGTCTAAAATTAATTGAGGTAGGTGCTGGACAGTGACCCTAATTAATTTACTATTCAAACTGCAGTCTAAAATTAATTGGGGTAGGTGCTGGACACTGACTTTAATTAACTTACTATTCCCACTCCAATGTATATTTAATTGGGATAGGTGCTGGACACTAATCTACATTAAGTTAATTTTCTCACTATAATAACTATTAAATTAACAAATGATATACCAGTACATAATTTTATTAACATTTTTTTCTTTATAACATATTTCCTAAAACTTCCTATAAAAATTATTTAAAAAAATATATTTACATTTCACTAAATTTAATAATATAGAAATATATTTATAATACAAATTACATTAATTTTTTTAATTTTTAAAAAATGTATAAATAGATATTTTTCAAAATGTAACAACCTTATCTCCTATAAACACTACATTATACTTATTAATGTTACTTAAAATTAGATTTAAATATCAAAATAAAACATTGTTTCTTATACAATTTATACAAATTAAATTAATATTTGTACTAAAAACACCTCACCCTTATAATTAATAAATTCAACATTCAAATCATAAAAAAACTTTTTATTTAAAATTAATTTAATAATTTATAATTATGATTTTAAAATTGTTCCCAATTTTCTTTTTTTTAACCAGTCCCCATCCATATCCACTATAAACTCAACATCCCACTACAAATTTTTAATTTAAATTTCGCAATTTTAAATAAAAATTTTAATATTAATTTTTAAATTATTCAAATATTTTTGTGAATATTTTGAAAACAATTCCCAAATTTTTCCCATATAAACACAACATGCCAATCCTAAAAGTTAACTTTAAAATGAGAAATTTAAAATATATTCATAGATAAAATTAAACAATTATACAAATGAATTTAGTATTTTTAAAACACACCCGACCCTTATCCCCTATTAACGCAACATCCCACTCCTAAAATTTTAAATGAAATTCGAAATTCAAATTAAATTTTGATTTTGATTTTTATAGAATTTAACTAAATTATGTTAATATTTTTAAAAACACTCCCCACCCTTATCCCCAATAAACCCAACATCCCACTCCTAAATGTTATAGTGAAATTCTAAATTAAAATTATTATTATTATTTTTTTTAATTTAAAGAAATTATATTAATATTTTTTAAAACACTCCCCACCCTTATCCCCTATAAACTCAACATCCCGCTCCTAAAATTTTAAATGAAATTCTAAATTCAAATTCAAATTTGATTTTTTTTTTTTTAATTCAACAAAATTATGTTAATATTTTTTAAAACACTCCCCACCCTTATCCCCTATAAACTCAACATCCCACTCCTAAAATGTAATTTGAAATTCGAAATAAAAAAATAAAAATCATACTTAAAATATAAACATTTTCAAAAATAAAATGTACTTTTTTAAAACACTCCCCACTCTTATCCCCTATAACCCAACATCCCGCTTCTAAAACAATATAAAAAGAAAACATTATTATACACATTTTAAACACAATTTAATACTTAACATTCACTATAAAATATTTTAAAAAACATACAAAAACGATATTTTAACATGTCGATATTTGTGCTTTCGATATTTCTTACATCGATATTTACCTACACACCTCAAATAGATATTTTTTACATCGATATACAGAACATCGATATTTAACACTGTCGATATTATCAACTCGATATTTCTGTATGTCGAAATAAAAAACTCGATATTTTGTCTGTGTACCAAACAAACCATGGCATTTAGCTTTTTTCATGTGTGCTGCACAAGGCAGCACACATGGAAAAAGCAAAAATGAGGAGAAATAATGCATTTCTCCTCATTTTGCCAACTTAAGACCAGGATTTACCTGGTCTTAATTTTGGCGCTGCCTCCTATGTACGCCACCCTTGTATTTAGGGGTCAGCGTCAAAATGAATGGGTGTTGTGGTGGAACGCCCACCGCAACACCCACTGCCCACCCCTTTCACACTAAGGGGCCAATTCCGATTCGGGCCGGAAATCTCCCCGACCGAGCCGGACCCGGAGAGATTTCCGACCGAATCGGACCCGTGCAGCCCACCGAACGAGTACGATGCGTCCGTATGCTATCGTACTCGAGTCGGTCGGACTCCCATTGAAGTCAATGGGAGCCGGTCGTACAACGCGTACGCGGGCTCCCATTGCCTCAATGGGTGCGAGGCGAACAGGGGCGCCCCCTACAGCGGGTATGCGGCGAAGCGACTCGCGCCGCACATGCACAGGTAGGGGGGACCCATGGGTCCCCCCTGTGTGCGACTCGCGTGGCTACGCGTACAGGGGGGTCCGACACGGACCCCCGAAGTACGGCTCCGACTGCTCTTTCGAGCCGGACGGCGCGTGTCGGTCGGACTGCTCGCGGTGCGCATCGTACTTACCCGGCCGGGGAACGTCTCCATTGCGCGATGCGAGTCGTGTCCGAGCGAGTCGGTCGGTGCGATTCGACCCGGGAACGAGTCGGTCGGAGCGGTTGGGACGCCCAAACGAGTCGGTCGGCGATTTCGAATCGTACTCGCTCGTCCGGACGCACATACAGATCGGTCGGGAAATAGGGCTCCGAATCGGATCCGGTTAAGCCGAATCCGATTCGGAGCCCTACCGGCCGAGATCGGAATCGACCCCTAAGCATAGCGTGAAAGGGGGCCTTATGTACAAGGCAGCGTTAAGCCACGTTAAGTGGCTTAACGCTGCCTTGTACAATAGTAAAAGTCAGTACGTCAGTAAAAGTGACGTTGTGGTGGCGATAGGGACTAGTACATATGCCCCTTGATTTGGACCCGATAGCATTCCTCTTACCCACTATCCACTTACGTTAATGGTTTACCGATTAGAAATATCAGTTACTTACTATTGAATGAAGTTTTATTTTTGACACATACCAATCTCTCAAATCTTGGGCAGCACATCTTTATTGGTGCACTTGCCAATTTCCATTTTTGCACATATATTCATACCGATCGACCATTTTCATTTTTCTTCATATCACTTTAAATTACGCTCTGCTATATAAGCTATTATATCTCATATATTACGAAAACAGTAACTCAGAGACTTTGGGACAACAGCATATGAAGACGCGATGTATACAGTCTGAAGACATTACAATAAATGTCGCAATTTTTCATTTTAACTCTTGACATAAGTAGAAATCTAAAAGAATGCCTGCAGCTGTCACAACATATGGCATTTCCTGCTTTTTATCAAAGCCAGGAACGCTCTTGACGTGCAATTATTTTGAAGCTAAAGATGGTGCGTAATTCGACAGGAAAGGGTCCCTAATGACGTTCTGGAAATACTTTTTCGCCAGCTCTTTGTCATTTGTCAAAAAGAATATAATGTTTATTTTGCTGTGGAAAAGCAAGTGGATCTAATGCTCAAGGTTGTTGTTAACAGGGACGCTCAGTAAAAATCAATAGGAATCAAAACCGAATGACGCACCATTGAACATGAGTGGGCGGATGCTCTGTCTTAGTCATTATATCTCCTGGCCGCCTACATTTTTTATTAACAGTTTTTACCCAATAGTAGAAAAAGTGCACTGTGTAAAACGCAGGTGTCAGTACGTTTGTAATTTGACTCTGTGTGTTGTATATCTATCACTAGCAACTCAGAAGTGAAGATCTTTCTGCTAGATTATGTTATACTGAAATTTTCATTACGTTTTCTAAATACAATTTTCAGCACCCATCCAAAGGAAGGTGAAACAAATGTGTTGCTACCTCGCCCGATCATGTTTCACATAGGCATTAACAAATGCTATAAGTATGATCTTGCCCTAACAACTTTCAAAAAACTTGGTTGAGTGAAATCACAATTTCTGTTTTTGCGTAATTTTGTGAAAATTGTGCGAAATGTCATGAAAAGGATTTGCTGGTATCTACTATGAAAAAATGAACTAAAGGGAATGCCTCACATTAATAGGAAAGCTCCATCTCAAAGTCATGCATTACTTGCTCCATACATAATGTATCATCTGCCTACTGCACCTGTGAATGTAACTGTTTTCTGGTGCTTTAGGGTTTCCTTTTCAATTCTTTAATATTCCTGTTTGACATTACGCACACTGAATGAAAAAATTGTAATCCTACAGGGGGTCGTGGGGGGGTGATATGGGATACTTTGACATTGTGAGCCTTCTTTTTCTGAGGTCTGATTAGTGCAACTTTCTGTTTAGATATACTTAGACAAGGCATAGACTAAGAATATGTGATTGAATGTGTTGCTTTTGGGGCATAATATTATGGCCATGCTAATGTATTGGCAAATAACAATGTCCTAGGCATAACACCTATACACCTTACAGTACTAAACGGAAATACCTCGATCTAAGGGGCTCATTAGGATGGCGTGCAGACTTCAGTCTGCCCGCCATCCTAGCGGTAACGGGACCGCCCGCCTGCCATGCGGCGGTCCTGCACCCCTGATAATGATGCGACCGCCACCACGGCAGTCGCATCTGGCAATTCAACATTGCAGCGGGTGCTGCTGGCTGCAGCACCCGCCGCAATGTCCAATGGCCAATGGCCATTTTGTGCATTTCCATGCACAATGTGGCAGGCACCGTGCGGTGCCTGCCACCTTCTGCATGGAAATGTAGGGGGGTACCATAGGTACCCCCCAAGGGCACCCCCCACCCCCCGGGGGCCCGCAACGGGCCCCCAAAGCAAATCCCCGCCAGCCTTTCCATGGCAGCATCGCCGCCATGGAAAGGCCTTTCAGGACATGCATCCTAATATGGCTGGCGGTGCCTGCTAGGCACCGCCACCATATTAGAGGCCAAAGTCTGCCCGGCCGGCAATCGTAACGATTGCCGACCGGTTGAAAAGCGGCGGACGCACTTTGCATCCGCCGCAATACCCCCCGCCATCATAATATGGTGGGGGGTATTTCACTGTAGGATGGCGTAACGATCGCCACCCCAGACCGGCGGTGGCGATCGTTACGCCATCCTAATGACCCCCTAAGTACTAAATACACACTATCATGAATATGCTCTATCTCAGCATGCAACTCCCCCCTGCTTTCACTTCCCTATTTCGCTAAAGCCTTAACTTGAACACTTCATAATACTTTGCCCTGCCAGCACTTCACATCCAGTCAAACACAAGCTTCTCTTTTCCTCTCCCCCTCTGGGATTCTTCTATGACCACCGCAGGCACTTTAGCACCATCACAAGAGGGTCCCCTCACTTCACCCCTGGTGATGGTCACTCTGCAATATAGGAATCAGTCTTGAACACCTTTACTCTTTCTTTGTTTGTCTATTACAGCCTTGAGAAAGCCCTAGGCTCCATAGCCATAAGGGGCTGTTAAAACATACCCTATTGTACATCAAGTGGCATATTTCACCTATATTTGAACATGGAACCACTTACCTAAAATAAAGGATTACATGCCAAAGGAGCAAAGTCACCGAAGACCAACTACGGGCAAACCTCGCTCTCAGCCCTCCCTCCGACCCATCCAACACCGACGACGCTGCCTGCAACCTCAGACGATGGATAGACGACTGTGCCAACACCCTCGCTCCGCTGAAAAAACTCACCTACAGCGACACCACCAAAAGAGCCAGCTGGTTCACCCCGGAACTCCTAGCTTCCAAGCGTACCTGCCGGAAACTTGAGAAGAAATGGCACAGTGATAAGACACCGGACAGCCACGCAGCCCATAAAGACGCCATCCGTAACCACCACCACCTCATCAGGTCCGCCAAGAGAATCTCCTTCAAAGACCGCCTCGACAACAACGCACACAACAGCAAGGAGCTCTTCAACATCGTGAAGGAACTCTCCAACCCCAGCTCCAACACCAACGACATCCCGCCGTCGCAAGCCCTGTGCGATTCCCTCGCCACCTTCTTCCACCGCAAGATCGCCGACATCCACGACAGCTTCAACACCCAGACAGCCCCCGCCAAGATAGATACTCCAGACCCGCCGCACACCATCGACCATGACCCCTTGCCAGCCTGGGCCAGCGTGAACATCGATGACACCATCAAGACCATGGGCACAATACACTCCGGTTCCCCGTAAGACCCTTTCCCGCACCACATCTTCAACAAAGCCAGCAGCTCCATCGCACCCCACCTGTGCAACGTTATCAATCTCTCCTTCGAGACCGCGACCTTCCCAGAGAGCTGGAAACACGCAGAGATCAACGGCCTACTCAAAAAACCCAAGGCGGACCCAAGAGACCTCAAGAACTTCCGGCCCATCTCCCTGCTTCCGTTCCCAGCCAAGGTCATCGAGAAGATCATCAACAAACAGCTAACCCGATACCTAGAAGAAAACAGCATCCTGGACCCATCCCAATCGGGGTTCCGCAGCAACCACAGCACTGAGACAGCCCTCATCGCCGCCACCGATGACATCAGGACCCTGCTGGACAACGGTGAGACCGCAGCCCTCTTCCTGTTGGACCTCTCCGCCGCCTTCGACACTGTCTGCCACCGCACTCTACGCGCACGCCTCCACGACGCAGGGATCCGAGACAAGGCCCTGGAATGGACCACCTCCTTCCTCGACGGCAGAACCCAGAGAGTCCGCCTCCCACCTTTCCGATCCGAAGCCTCCGAGATCATCTGCGGCGTACCCCAGGATCTTCCCTCAGCCCAACACTGTTCAACATCTACATGGCCCGCTCGCACGCATCGCCAGACAGCACGACCTCAACATTATCTCCTACGCCGACGACACTCAACTGATCCTCTCCCTCACCAAGGACCCCCTCGCCGCTAAAGCCAATCTCCATGAAGGAATGAAGGCCGTCGCCGATTGGATGACGATCAGCCGACTAAAGCTGAACACGGACAAGACGGAGGTCCTCATCCTCGGCTCCAACCCCTCAGCCTGGGACGACTCCTGGTGGCCAACGACGCTGGGAGCAGCCCCGACACCCACCGACCACGCACGCAACCTGGGAGTCATCCTCGACTCAACGCTCTCCATGGCCAAGCAAGTCAACACAGTCTCCTCCTCCTGCTTCAACACCCTCCGCATGCTTCACAAGATCTACAGGTGGATCCCGACAGACACAAGAAGAACAGTCACCCAGGCCCTCGTCAGTAGCAGACTTGACTATGGGAACGCCCTCTACGCGGGAGCCCCGGCCAAGCTCATCAAGCGACTGCAACGCATACAAAACGCCTCTGCACGCCTGATCCTCGACGTACCACGCCACAGCCACATCACCCCCACCTGAGGAACCTGCACTGGCTCCCCGTCGACAGGAGGATCACCTTCAAACTCCTCATCCACGCACACAAGGCACTCCACAAAACTGGCCAAGCCTACCTCAACAGACGACTCTTCTTCTACGTCCCCAACCGCCAGCTCCGCTCCGCCGACCTCTCCCTCGCCACTGTCCCTCGCATTCGAAGAACAACCACCGGCGGCAGATCCTTCTCACACCTCGCCGCCAAGACCTGGAACACCCTTCCACTAAGCCTACGACAGACCCAAGACCTGCTGACCTTCAGGAGGCTACTCAAGACCTGGCTGTTCGACCAGTACCAGTAGCAGCACCCCCCCCCTTCCCTCTCCCCAGCGCCTTGAGACCCTCGCGGGTAAGTAGTGCGCTCTACAAATTCTGTGATTGATTGATTGAAAAGGATATTATTTTGATTCATTCTGAAAGGGAGAACACACTTATTTTGTTTTCAGGTGAAACAAATGTGTTGCCACCTTGCCTAGTCATGTTTTAAATAAGCACTAACAAACGCTATAAATATAATTGTGCCTAAACATCTTCCAAAAATCTTGCTTGAGTGAAATCACAATCTCTGTTTTTGCATAATTTATAATTGTGCAAAATGTCAAATGGATTTGCTGGTATCTCCTATTTAAAAATGAACTCAAGGGAATGCCTCACATTAATAATTTATTCAGGTAACTGGTTTAGGGAGTAAAGTTTCCTGAAATACATTTTCTGATTAAATCTGTCAATTGCCATAAAAAAATATGTGAAATGTTATGCTCATGAAATTTTGCTGAATGTTCGTTTTTTTTTTATTTGATTGATTGATTGAGCTCCTTTCAGAAAAGTGTCTCGACACGAACACATCACCCAAAACCTGCGATACCTCCACTGGCCCATCGAGAAAAGAGTAACTTTCAAGATACTCACCAACGCCTACAAATGCCTCCACAACACCGGACCCCAATATCTCAACGACAGAATCTCCTTCCACGTGCCCAAGAGAAACCTCAGATCTGCAGACCTCGCCCTCGCTGAACACCTGCGTATCCACCAGTGCTTAATTTGAGCCGGAGCTTTCCGGTGCTGAGCACCGGCACTTAATTGGTTTCCGGTGCTCGGCACCGGCACCTAATTGTCAACACCACACATAGGGCAGTCTGCCACAAGGTGGCGCTGCTCATGTGATTTAGAGATGAGCAGTATAACAGTTATTCAGGAAAACAATATACATTAAAAAATTACTAATACCTGCCTCCCCAGCCATTCCTGGAGCCTTGAGGACCTGGAATAATCTGAACTGTCGCATTTACATGCAAGAGAGATGGTTAGTAGTTGTTTTGCCAGCGATGACAGGGGCGATGGGTGGTGCAAGCTGCAGTGGCCTCCTGGTCAGAGCCCTGGCACTTAATTTTTTACAAATTAAGCACTGGTATCCACAGAGTAGAAGAACCTTCTCCTACATGGCAGCCAAGACCTGGAACGAGCTCCCGATTGACATCAGACGCGCCCCCACGCTGCACATTTTCAGGAAGACCCTCAAGACCTGGCTCTTCGACTGACCGGAGAAGCTCCCCCCCCCCCAGCGCCTTGAGACCCTCACGGGTGAGTAGCACGCTTTAAAATCCCCTAATTGATTGATTAATCCTTGGTTTATTTCTTGCCTGAAACCTGTGATTCTGTTTTCCCAATACCCATTAATCCTACAGGAAATAAGACACCACCGATCTACTAGTAAAGCTGTAGCCACTGATAGAATGTCATACCCATATGGATTTATTTCAGGGGTTATGGTGCTGGTCCACCATGTAAATGCATCATAAATTCATGGCTCCTAGGCCGACAATCATTGAGCAGGGTAGAAATACAAATACAGAGAGCAAGTGGCTAGTCCGCTCTAGCATGTGCCGTACAGTCCCTGTTGTAATGAATAAAAGATGGTGCGTAGCCAAGTAGTATGGTTTAAAGATGAAGGTGTATTAAGCTTGTTCCAAGTTACAGATAACGCCCAACCAGGAGCAGCATCCTTGCTGCTCAGCCTATTCTTTCAGCTGACACTCATCCAACTACAAACACTTTCAACATTCTACTGATCTCATATGCTGGCTGAGCAGCAGGGACCTCGAAAATATAAATGAAACAATCAATGAGTCTCATAAGTACTCCTTCTCAACAACCATCAAATCAAAAGGACAAAAGATGCCACAACATATTGTCCCCCCCATGAAACAACAGAGAATTCAGAAGGACAGCAAAACACCATCCCACAAAACGTCCAACACAACTATTATACCACCCCACCAAAACAAACAGAAGAGGTCAAACAACACTCTCTGCAATAAATTCAATGCTCCAATGAGATGTAAGATGGAAAAATACACAGGCAATCAATACGCCCCCCAAATTCACAATGCAAGAGTGCAGATAACCCAAAAACTGAACACAACTACCTGTTCCCCTCACAACATATGGACTTCAACAGGACCAGCCCGTTACCCTCAGTAGCACAGCACTGAAATAGGACCAAGACTTCTTCCGCACTCTACTGCATTGGGATGTAACCACGTACCCCCATCACCATCCTCCTAAGCAGGACCAGGGTTTCACCTACCCTCTACTGCTTAGTGGTGAAACAATGTACGCCCTTAACATTGGGCTAAAAAACTGCCCCATCATCCTACACCTAAAGTAAGGATGGTAACTACCCACCAGGCTTAACACATTGCCCATCCATCCTAAACCCCCTAGGAAGGATAGTCAAAATTAAACATCACATCAATGTCATTCAACACACTCTCCTCCTCCTGCATAACAAACAGGACAGAGAAAACGTACACTCATACAACCTTGTGCTAAACACATGCCCCTACAGCCTTAACTACTTAGAAAGGGTTGAACCTTGGGCTAAACATGTGCTCCTACACCCTTAACCCCTTAGGAAGGATGGAACCTTGGGCTTATGCACTGTCCCTACACCCTTAACCCCTTAGGAAGTGTGGAACCTTGGGCTTACACACAGCCCCTACACCCTTGACTCCTTCGGAAGGGTGGAACCTTGGGCCTACGCACTGCTCCTACACCTTTACCCCCTTAGGAAGGGTGGAACTTTGGGCTTATGCACTGCCCCTACATCACTAACCTCTAAGGAAGGGTGGAACCTTGGGCGTGCACACTGCCCCTACACCCTTAACCCCTTAGGAAATGTGAAACTAGTCCATAACATGTCACTCAGCACATGTGACTATAACATTTGACCACATAAAAACATTCCTAAGATTCAGCACGATATTGAAGATTCTACACACAAACACAGCATTGAAAATTATTCACTAACAGGGAGTTTTAAAACCACCTCTCCGGTGGGTGACTCCTCACCCAAATCCAAAATCCACGTCAATGTTGAATCTGACCCCGTACTCAGGGAACTACACAGTGTAGTTAACTAGGTATTTTACCTTGAAAGCGCCGTTGCCCCAACACTTTCAACCCAGTGTACTCTGTGCTGACGTTCAAGGCTTCTCAAGGCATGTCACACAAGCTTCACATCGATTACCAATTGACACGCAGTTCCAGGCGATTCCACACAGCCGTTTGTGAACCTGCTGCGCTGCGTGGATGAAGTCAACATGCCCAGGTTTCTGAATAAAGAGACTGCCGATTAAATGCAATTAGTGCTCTAGATTCCTCTGAGCACATTCTTTCTTCCACCTTGACTTGACCACGTGGCAGGAGGATGTCACAAAAATGTAGCGCACACACCCCTTTGAGGATCTCTTTAAATACACAAAATATATTGGTGTACCAGAGCAACGCATGCACCTTCCGTAGAATGTCCATGAAATGCCAGATATGACAAGTGCACCCAAAATAGATCTTTCTGTACAAAACCGCCGTATAGCAGGCGTGCACTAGTTTTCACTATGACATGTGTGCAAAGACTCCTGTCATGCATTTGGCTCCCCCACACAGACAAGCAGCGCGGCTTGAGCTCTGCACCGTGAGACGCAGTTCGCGCGCTCCTCAATAACGGTGCTGACACGCTCCAGAATGCTGCTGAGGTTGTGCTCAAAACACACCGGTCACGCTTCAGTATTCAAATGCTGCACAAAGCCACTTGGCCAACGGCAAATTAATAAAGTGTATCACACGGTCCAAACGGCATATAGAAAAGGGGCTTACCCAGTGGCGTAGCTAGGGGGGGCGATGGGGGCGGACCGCCCCAGGCGGCACGAGTTTTGGGGCGGCAGCCGGCCCCCCTTCACCCGCTCTTACCTGCGGCCGCAAGAATCGGCAGCGCCCGCTACCACAACCCCCCCTTCTATCATTTTGCCGAGGGCGGCAAACGCAGGGGCCGCCCGGGCAGCCTAAGGCCTAGCTACGCCCCTGGGCTTACCAAGCTTAGTCATCAGTAGCTTGAGACACTTGCTGCCAACTGCAAACTCCAATCTTGCCAGTGCTAGTTGCACAAATTAAGTTGAACAGTTCCAAAATGACTTTCATACTAGGCTAACTTCAGGTACTGGCTCCCCGCAGATCAAATGCTAATTGCCTCACCAGCTCACTCCTCACCAGTGTTTCTCATCCATATGAAATAGGCAGGACTCTGAGTCTGCTGCACACTTACACTGGCCTGTTAAAATGCCATGGACTGCAGGCTGTCTGATGTACATAAACACTGGTGTGGCTAACAGGCACAATTCTTCCTTACAGGCTTCAAACTCATTTTCTTCGTAATCCATTTCGGTTTTTCTGCAGTTCCACTATCTTCTTTAATTTCTCTAGTTTCTTCTTAATTTTGAGTTCCTCACGTGTAGTTTCTTTTCCGCTTGTCGCCAGTGTGAATAAAAGATGGTGCATAGCCAAGTAGTATGGATTAAAGATGAAGGTTTGTTAAGCTTGGTCCAAGTTACAGATAATGCCCCACCATGAGCAGCATCCTTGGTGCTCAAGCCATTCCATCAACTGACACTCATCCAACCACAAACAGTCTCAACATTCTAATGACCTCACACACTGGCTGAGCAGCAGGGACCTGGAACTCTGGGGAGGATACATAGCAACCAAGGCAAGTCACAACAGTCCCTTTCATTAAACTCACAGCACTTAAATATGTTTGAGGTTCTTGTCCAACCTCGATATGCTGCACAGTGGAGATGTTCCTGCTCTTATAATGTCCCTATTCAGTACCACACAGATAGTCACTCTAACTATTATTGTGGAATCCATTTTATTTGACGTTCTATTTTTGTGACACTCAATAGAAGAAGCCTGCAGAATGTGTCAAAGTTGATGGCCTGTTTGTCCCATTTTGTACTTTTCCACAGCTTTGAGCTGCACATTTTACTGTTGACTTAATACAGGGAAATCCTGCGGAAACAACACACACAAAAGTCATCAAGCCATCTAGCTACATTGACAATGATAACAGATTATATTATATGGACTAATCTGGTAACAGACAAATGAAAATGTTGAGCATGCATTTGTGTGGGACGCAAGAAACCACACTCAGGTCTTATTTGCATATACAGTAGGGATGTGTTACGCTTGCACCATGCAACATGGTGAATGCATGACACAATCCCAAAATGTGATTTATGAAGCCACGCAAGGCCACCAGAGAAGAGCAAATCACTGCATTGCATTACTCTGCACCAGTGAGGCATTCCATGGATGTTGCATGGGCGTTCCCGTGCAACGTCCATGTAATTTGATTCATTCTCCAATTTACCTAAAGTGGTAGACCTGGAAATGCACCAAAATGCTACACCATCCCAGGTGAGGTGTAACCAGGAGAAATATATTTATTTCTCCTCGGTACTTCCTCTTTCAACGTGTGCTAGAGAGAGAAAAATGCCTCAGGGATTGTTTTTGTGCATAAAGGTTCCCCTTCCTGTATAAAAACAATCCCCCTTAAAATGCAGGCACCCTTGCACCATGGTGCAAGCATGCCTGCATTGGTACTAGGCAGCCAAAATGGTGGCAGCGCAGGGACAAAGGCAGAAATGCACTGTATTCTTTTGAATACGGCACATTTGTGCCCTTTGCCTGCCACACAGCGCAGCAAGGTGACTTGGTGCACTGCAATGTGTGATTTTACCACAAATATGGCCCTGCATGTCTGCCAGTGAGCTGTAAGTCATTTTCTATGGGTTCTATGGCATCAGGGACTAATGAACACTATTCACAGTAGCTAGTGTCATTTGCCATTGGTACCACATGGCTTTAAATATTATACAACTTCAATTGGATAATAAAGCCACTTACTTGATACACCTGACTGACTAAGGGTCACTAGGTTGAACAGACATGGCTTTTTAAATATGCTGTAGTATAGTTGCAATTTAGATATAGTACAGCACTCAATGTTAGCCAAAGCTATTTCTGTTAAAAATTGAAGGGTTTGATTTATATGTGATATTGGGATGGGAATGCCTTATTCTCATCATGCTTCAATCAATCAATTAATCAATCAATCAAGTGGCTTGTAAAGTGTGAGTACTCACCTGAAAGGGTCTCATAGAGCTGAGGGGGAAGGGACTGCAGATCTGTAACAAGACACTGTGGTTCAGTCGAAGAGCCAGGTCTCGAGGTCCTTCCTGAATTGGGGCAGTGACTGTATTGCCTTAGGGGGAGAGGCAGGATGTTCCAGGTCTTTGCTGTGAGGTAGGGGAAGGATCTTCCCCCAACCATGGTCTTGCAGATAGGTGGGATGGCGGCCAGAGGACAGTTGGGTGGAGTGGAGATCTCTGGTGGGTGTGTGGAACGAGAGGGGGTGGTTGAGGTATGCAGGTCCTGTATCATGTAGGGCTTTGTAGGCGTGTGTGAGGAGCTAGAAGGGGATTCTTTTTTTGACTGGGAGCCAGTGGAGGTCCCTCAGGTGGCTAATGATGTGGCTGCTGCGGGGAATGTTGAGGATAAGTCTGGCAGAGGCGTTCTGGATGCTTTGCAGTTGTCTTGAAGAGTTTCTGGGTGATGCCGGCATTTAATGTGTGGCCGTAGTCGAGTCTGCTGCTGATGAGTGCGTGGGTGACCATCTTTTTAGACTCGGTCGGGATCCACTTGAAGATCTTTCGGAGCAGGATGATGAGATGGAATTGATCTGGCTGTTCATGGTAAGCGAGGTGTCCAAGAGGATGCCAAGATTTTGTGCTTGGTCTGTGGGTGTGGGGGGAGGTCCAAGATCTGCGGGCCACCAGGAGTAATCCCAAGCGGAGGGGTTGGAGCCCAGGATGAGGACTTCAGTATTCTCTGAGTTGAACTTGAGGCAGCTGTTCTCATCCAGGTAGCGACAGCCTTCATCCTGTCGTGGAAGTTGCTTTTGGCAACTGTGGGTTTGTTGGTGAGGGAGAGGATCAGCTCAGTGTCGTCGGTGTAGGAGACAATGTTGAGTTTGTGCTTCCTGACGATGGCTGCGACCGTGTAGATGTTGAAGAGAGTGGGGCTCAGGGAGGAGCCCTGAGGCACTACGCAGCTGATTTCTGTTGGTTCCGAGTGGAACGGTGGTAGCCTGACTCTCTGTGTTCGGCCGGTGGGGAAGAATTGAATCCATTCCAGGGCATTTTCGCGGATGCCAGCATCATGAAGTCTTCTGCATGGGGTGCAGTGGGAAATGGTGTCGAATGTGGCTGAGAGGTCCAGGAGGATAAGGGCTGCAGTTTCACCTTAGTCGAGGAGGGTGCGGACGTTGTCTGTGGCTGCGAGGAGGGTAGTATTCATACTGTGAGTGCTTCGGAAGCCAGATTGAGAGTGGTCCAGGATGTGGTTTGCCTCGATGAACTCAGATTTTTGGGCATTGATTGCCTTCTTGATGACCTTTCATGGAAAGGGGAGTAGAGAGAAGGGTCTGAAGTTCTTGAGGTCCTTCAGGTTAGCAAAGGGTTTATTCAGCAAGGGGTTGATCTCTGCGTGTTTCCAGTCTTCCGGGAATGTGGCGGAGCTGATGGAACAGTTTATGGTGCATCAGAGTTTGGGGGCAATGGAGGTACCGACTCTGTTGAAGATCTGGTGCGAGCAGGGGTCCGAGGGTGATCAAGAGTGGATGCTCATCATGATCTTGAGGGTGTCGTCCGTGGTCAGGAGAGTTCAACTGATCAGGATCTGCTGGAGTCTGGTGTCGTTGGGTGTGGTGGTGGCGAGTGGGATGAGAGGATCTTGGGTATCGAGGTCACTGAAGCTGTCGTAGACCTCCTTAATCTTGGGGTGGAAGAAGGCACTGATGTTGTTGTAGGGGTATTGGGAGGGTGGGATGTCTGCTGTCCCTGTGCTGGGTTTGGTGAATTCTTTGACAACTGCGAAAAGTTCCGTGCTATTGTGCACATTGGTGTTGATCCTTTCTTGTAGGGCCTCTTTCTTTGTTGTTCTGATGAGGTGGTGATGTGCGGTGACAGAGGTTTTGAAAGCTGAGCAGTCTTCCACGGTCTTGCTACTCTTCCATCTCTTCAAAGCCATCTACAGGAGTTTCTGGACTCATGCAAAGCAGGGGAGAACCAGCTGGCTTTTTTGGAGTGTGTTTTGCCTGGTGCTTTCTTGATAGGAGCCAGTGCGTCGGCGTAGTTGGAGATCCATTGGTAGAGGTTGAGAGCTGAAGTACTAGCGTCAGCTGAAGTTGGAGGTGGGGTGTTGCTGAGGGAGGCGGTGAGCTGTTCTTCGGTGACCTTTATCCAGCTTCTACAAGGGTAGCAGTGGGCGTGGTGGTGTATGGTGGGTTTGATGAAGGAGAAGAGGACGCAGCGGTGGTCGGTTCAAGGCAGCTCGGAGGTGTGGCTAAAGGAGATGTTATCGCTGGTGGAGAAGATGGGGTCAAGCGTGTGTCCTGCTGAGTGGATTGGAGAGGTGACCTGTTGTCTGAGTTCGACAGTGGTGAGGTTTTCCAGCAGGGATGATGTGTCATTGGGGTTGTCCAGGTGAAAGCTGAGGTTGCCAAAGACGAAGTAGTCAGAGGAGGTGAGAGCGTGGGGTGCGATGAAGTCTAGGATGGAGGCGCTGAAGGGTGGACGGGGTTGAGAGGTGTGTAGATGAGTGTGCCACGAAGGGTGGTGTCCGGGTTGGTCTGAACCTGGAAGAGGAGGTGCTCCATGTTGGTTGCATGATCGTCTGAGTGGGTGGTGAGGGTGGTGAGGCAGAGGGTGCTTTTGTGTACAATGGCGATGTCTCCACCCGGTTTGTTGATGCGGTCCATGTGAATGATCTTGTAGCCGTCCAGGACGGCAGTGGCGATGTCCGAGGTGAAGGTGGATTTCATCCAGGTCTTTGTGAGGAAGGCAATGTTGGGGTGGGCCGAGTTGAGTACGTCCCATATCTCCACTGTGTTATTGTGGAGGGAGCACGTGTTGAGCAGGATACAGCTGAGAGACTCGGGTCCGGTGTGTGTCAGTTGCGTTGTGAGTGGGGCTGGTGTGCAGTGGCAGGTGAGGGTGCAGCAGCAGTATCTGCAGGAGAAAATGCCCTGGGTGTTATTCGGTGATGCCCAGCGGCAGGCAGTGTGGTGTCCAGTGCTGGCGTCGTAGAGATGGATGGTTTAAGTACCGGGGTCTGTGGTGCTGGGAGGGGTGCAGGTGCCTTTGGCCATGATGCAGTGACCATAGAGTAGCATGAGGAAGGAGGGCTGGACAGAAGGGGGCAGGGAGGCAGGAAAAGGGGAGAGCTGCGCTGGGGGGGCGGGGCTGCAGGGGACTAGCAGATGCGGGGACACAGCGAGGAAAGGCACACTGCTGCAGGTGGGAAGAGAGGAGAAAAGGCAGAAAGCAGAAGGAGAAGAAAGTGATCAAATAACAGAGGACGCAGAAGGTGAAATAGAGTGACAGAAGAATAGAAAATACAAAAGGAGGAAAAGAGATCATATCAGGAGAGAAGGCAGAAAACCGAGAGACAGAGCAGTCAATGGTGGCAGTCCCAGTCAATGGGCCCCAGCCACATGTGTTAGCATCCACTTACCGGCAATCTCAGGTGGATATTTGGCCCAGCAGGAGGTAGCAACAGCCTACCCAGGGCTCAAGGAGGCAGTGTTCAGGGTGGGAATTTGGCCCTGCAGGGGCAGCAGGAGGGCCACAACAGCCTCCTAGGACCCAAGAAACAATCAGGGCGGGTGCGAGTGTGCCAGAGACCCGCAGCAAGAATAGAGCCAGAAAGCCGAGAGACAGAACAGTCACTGGTGGCAGTCCCAGTAAATGGCCGCCAGCCACGTGTGTCAGCATCCACTTACCGGCAATCTCAGGTGGATATTTGGCCCAGCAGGAGGTAGCAACAGCCTACCTAGGGCTCAAAGAGGAAGTCTTCAGGGTGGGAATTCGGCCCTGCAGGGGCAGCAGGAGGGCCACAACAGCCTACTAGGACCCAAGAGAAAGTCAGGGCAGGCACGAGTGTGCCAGAGCCCCGCAGCGAGAAGGTCTGGCTGGCCATGGTGACTCCGCCCCCAAGAAGGTGGCTGAGACTGAGGCGGCTCCTGGCACCGAGACCAGCTTCCAGCACCGGGCAGGTGGGGGAAGGTGGTCACACCACACCCCTGGCCACCCCTGGGGGAGGCACCCCCAGTAGGCAGTGGTCACAGGGGCACAGTGGCAGGCACAATAGCGGCAGTCCCCTTGGGTCTGCCCGCAAACTTTGCCGGGAGCAGCAGTCAGGTAGGAGCCCCATCACCTAGCTACTTAGCAGCGCTGCCTGGGTTAAGACACAGCTGTACAAGTCTGCAGCAGAGGGGAGAAAGGGGGGAAGGAAGCCCCCTGGCTGGCCGGACGAGTGGAGGAGTAGGTCCTTTGGCCGGCGGAACATCAAAGTAATGCGGCCAGTTAGCATGCTTTGAAAGACATTCAGATGGATCCCCACTGAATCCAGAAACACAGTCACCCATTGAACTCATCAGCAGCAGACTCAAATATGGCAAAGCACTCTATGCCGTTGTCACCCAGAAACTACTCAGGAAACTACAGAACGTTCAAAATGTTGCAGCCATACTAGTCTTCAACATCCCCTGCTGCAGCCACATCACTGAATACCTTTGAGGACTCCACTGGCTCCCAGTAAACAAAATAATTACTTTCAAGATCCTCAATCATGCCTACAAAGCCCTCCAAGACGCAGGACCAGCATATCTGAACCACCGCCTCTTATTCCACATACCCACCAGATAACTCTGCTCTGTCCAATTGGCCCTGGCCACCGTACCATGGATTCACAAGACTAGAACCGGAGGAAGATCTTACTCCTACTTATCAACCAAGACCTGGACCAAGACCTCTCCAACTCATGCAATCCCCGTCGCTGACCCTATTCAGGAAGGATCTCGAAACCTGGCTTTTTGACTGAACCCCAGCTCCCAGTCGGATCAACAGCCCCCCATTCTCCCTCAGCACCTTGAGACCCTCACGGGTGAGTAGCCACACTATAGAAACCCCCGATTGATTGATTGATTGATTGATTGACATTTAAAAGGTTATACCTATTTTGATTTCTGTTCCCTGAATCTCATGTTTATTGAATCTGTTTGTTGAAAATGGTGCAAGCTCCTCTTCCAACAGGGGTAAATTTCAGGGCTACCAAACAAAGAACGGATAACCGCCAAAGGGTCCTAGGGAAATTTTAAAGACCTCACAGGGTTCACTCCCCAAAAACAGTTTCATAACACAATATAAAACCCCTGGGTCTATAAAAAACAGAGATCAAGCAAAGTGTGATAAATCACTATATGATTTGAAAGCATGAAAATATAAAGTACAGAACCTAATAACTAGTGCCACAGAACTATCTGTGGGCACTTCCCTTTAAGGACGAAATCCTCACTCACCAAAGGTGACATGCTTCATCATTTGGGATTCTCCTCCCAGAGGAAAAACCTAGTTCCTCTGAGGGCTACAACTCTCTCTCTGAGAGGGAGGAGCTCAGGATGTTTTAGTAGGATATTATAAATCCACAAATGAAGAGACAACTGTGTGAATGAAGGCGCAGCGCAACAAAAAATGCGTGAATGTGCAAATAGTGAAATTTAAAACTGACTAGAGAACGCAAACCAGTTGCTTTATTCAGATACGTCCTTTGCCAGGATTAAAAGCGTGTACCGCGGTATGAATTTAAACCGCACACGCAAAGTAGAAAATAGTGGTCAACATGTTTCAGCCATCCACCTAACAGTAGGCAAGGCTTTCATCAGGACCTTTAAAGCTGATGCTATCTCAATATATGTGCTATAACACAAACGATATGAAAACAGAAAAGCTCCTCAATCTGTCCATTCTTGAAGGGAGGATTACCTACAAAAAGAGAGAAGAAACAAATCTGATCCATACCTATGATCATCAGCATCATACACAAACTACAAAAGGTTCTGTAAACAATAACAAAGAACAAGAAGAAACCTTACTCGTCACTGCTGGGTAGTAACCACACTCTACCTGGCGACAGCTCAGGAAAGGAGCACCGCTCTGAAACAAACGGTGTATTTGTATCTTTAACACATCATATCCTATCAGAAACTAGGTTTATTATAATAATAGTACCGATATCTACGATTGGTACTCCTTGTTTTGTTCACCTACATTTACTCCCTCTACATGCCTATCGTAGATATCGGTACTATTATTATAATAAACCTAGTTTCTGATAGGATATGATGTGTTAAAGATACAAATACACCGTTTGTTTCAGAGCGGTGCTCGTTTCCTGAGCTGTCGCCAGGTAGAGGTGTGGTTACTTACCCAGCAGTGACGGGTAAGGTCTCTTCTTGTTCTTTGTTATTGTTTACAGAACCTTTTGTAGTTTGTGTATGATGCTGATGATCATAGGTATGGATCAGATTTGTTTCTTCTCTTTTTGTAGGTAATCCTCCCTTCAAGAATGGACAGATTGAGGAGCTTTTCTGTTTTCATATCCTTTGTGTTATAGCACATATATTGAGATAGCAGCAGCTTTAAAGGTCCTGATGAAAGCCTTGCCTACTGTTAGGTGGATGGCTGAAACATGTTGACCACTATTTTCTACTTTACCTTTGCGGTTTAAATTCATACCGCGTGGTACACGCTTTTAATCCTGGCAAAGGACGTATCTGAATAAAGCAACTGGTTTGCGTTCTCTAGTCAGTTTTAAATTTCACTATTTGCACATTCACGCATTTTTTGTTGCTCTGCGCCTTCATTCACACAGTTGTCTCTTCATTTGTGGATTTATAATATCCTACTGAAAACATCCCTGAGCTCCTCCTCTCAGAGAGAGAGTTGTAGCCCTCAGAGGAACTAGGTTTTTCCTCTGGGAGGAGAATCCCAAATGATGAAGCATGTCACCTTGGTGAGTGAGGGATTTCGTCCTAAAGGGGAAGTGCCCACAGATAGTTCTGTGGCACTAGTTATTAGGTTCTGTACTTTATATTTTCATGCTTTCAAATCATATAGTGATTTATCACACTTTGCTTGATCTCTGTTCTTTATAGACCCAGGGGTTTTATATTGTGTTAAGTAAATTTCAGGGCACCAGTCACAAAATATCTCCTTGTAAGGTTTGTCCCAAACAAGGGGGTGAGGTAACATTCATTGTAAATATACATGCTGCATACACCTTTGAAATATTTTACTCATGGCTGGATTTTGATACTGTAGATCTCAATACTGGGAATTTAAATACATACAGATCTGCTGTACTACTACCTAATTTGGAATGCTATTGTGACTTAGAAGTCCCGTTAGGATATCAAGAACACCAAGCATGGTTTGCTGGTCAATTACTCCATGTAGTGCAGAATATTAAAAAGGGTCCCCTAAAAATGATAGGGCCTCCTAGCCCGTATTTGATGGTTATACGCCATATCCTGATGTTGCTAATCTAACAATTACAGTAAGATAGGTACTAACTCAGATAGTCTCTCTCTATAGGAGACTTCAACAGTATGTCTTTCAAATTACTGCTATGAAAGCAGTTGCTTCTGGACCGGCACAAAATGTGCAAGTCTCAGTTCAAACAACTAGTCCATAGAGTATTAATGCTATCATGGGCAAAGCGTTCACAAACTGAGAAGAAATTCTATTTTGGACTGCTTGCAAAACCTCATCAATTGAAAGTGATTAATCTTGATATGACACCCAAGTTTAGGCATAGGATTTTAAATATGTGTCTTCTCCTTGAATGGTGGCATCTGCAGAAGAGTGTAACAATTGGGGAACAGTATTTGTGAGCATTTAAACTACAGCAAATAGCACACCCTCATTGGTAGTGCTCCTGAAGGTGTTGAAACAGGTAGAAAATTAGTATGGTGAGGCACCGCTGCTTCATTTAGGCATGAAATTTATGGGCCATTTCGAAACAATCGCCTCGATAGTTCTTAGAAACGTTCATGGAGAAGGGGCAGTTCTTTGCAGTTCGCCAGTGGTTCCCCGTCAGGATCATAGAGAAGAGCTTCCAAAGGCTATTTCAGAAGTTTATATGTCCATGGCCTGTGATACCTTAGGTTCATACGTTATTAATCTGCATCTCAAAACAAGGAATGAGGGTGAGGATTTTGAGAAAACTGTGCCGGAGACTAAAAAGGAGCAGGAAAAAAAAGGTGAAAAACAAGAATGGGAATCCTGTAGGGGTTTATTTAATTTGAGGGACTGTGACAAAATTGAAAAGTCAGAATGGTATTGGAATCATGATAGCCCTTCTTACTGTTCTTTTCAGGACTCAGGGGACAGTAAAAGGGCAGAAAGAAGTGGAAAACTTAGTATTGCAGTAGACAGACTGAGTATTGTAAATGCATTCATTTAGCAGAAAAGAATTTGATATTACTCTGAAGAAGGAAGAAAAATGTTCAAAGACTCAGTTTAAGAAAACAAAAGTGGCTGGCCTGGCAAGGGAAACAACCATTGCATTGCGATCATTACAACGCGATACCATTACAACACAGTTGTTACAATGCAAATGTTGCTACAACGCATGACCACGCAATTTCTTACCATGCGTAGTCCTTTACAACGCATGCCTTTCCAACGAATTTCATTGTAAAAGCATGAATGATAAGGGATATGCGTTTCCAATGTAAGTATTAGGTAAGTATGGGTAATTTTAGGGTTTAGGGTGGGTATGGGTTTTGGGGTGGCATGGGTAATTTTAGGGTTTAGGGTGGGTATGGGTTTTGAGGTGGCATGGGTAATTTTAGGGTTTAGAGTGGGCAGGGGTTTTGGGGTGGAAGGCTAATTTTAGGGTGGGTAGGGGTTGAGGGGTTGTTGGATTTTTAGGAAATGTGTGTATAAAATATATTTTATATAAATGTGTATACATATATATTTAATCCATATATAAATATTTATATATATATATATATATATATATATATATATATATATATATACATATATATATTCACTGAAAAAACCATAGGTTTTAGGGACAGTTATAGTTACTTGGACATTGCACTCGTACAAAACCCGTGAAATTCCCCGTTATAGTTAGTTCAGCTAACTATAACTCGCGCCCCGCAATGCACTGCTGATGACGTCACATATTACATCACTCATGACATGGTCAGTGACATCACTGATGACATCACTGATGACATCTCAAATGACATCACTGATGACATCACTGATGACATCATCCAGTGACTGTGTGTTTCTGTAAAGTTTAAATATGTTTAATATATATAGGGAAAGGCGTATTGAAGAGTGAGTGGGTGTATAAGTGTCTGAATGGATGATTTAGTAGGTGAGTGACTAACTGTATAAGTGAGTGATTAAACATATGTTACTGAATGCATGGGTTAGTGACTAAACTGGGTGAATGTCTGTATCCGTCTGTCTGTTGCTGTGTAAGTGGCTGCATGGGGTGGTGAATAGCTACATGAGTGTCTATATGAGTTATTGATTGGTTGTCTGAGTATCTGTATGGGTGCCTGAGTGTTTGTGTGGGTGGGGTGTGTGCGACTCTGTACATAGATGTGTGAGTGGGTGATTCACTGGGTGCATGATTTGAAGAGTGCGTCTGTGATGGACTGCTTGGGTGGGTGAGTGTGTGTATGGGTGTGTTAGTGAGTGAATGTATATCTCAGTGGTACATGTGCGAGTAACTACATATGTAAAAGGAAGTATATATGTGTGTTAGAGTATTTAAAAGGCTATACGTGAGAGTGTGTGATTGTGAGAGTGGCTGTATGGATGCGTGTGTGCTTGTATCAGTTATTGTATAAGAGCGTAAGAATGTGCTAGTATTTGTATGAGTTATTGAGCTGGTGTGTGTATAACTCTATAGGTGAGTAAATGGGTGTGTGATTAATTTTGTGCATGACTGACTAGGTGTGTGAGTACCTCTATGGATGAGTGGCGGTGTGTCAGTGTTTATATAGGTGTATGAGTGCATATGATAGTCCTGTACTGAGTGACTGTAAGTATGAGTGACTGTACGGGTGAGTGAGTGGATGTGTGTGTAGACCTAAGAATCAGTGAGTTGGTATGTAGTTATTGGTATTGGAGTGTCTATGGTTTTGAGAATGGTAGTCTGTAATTTAGAGTGGGTGTATCAAAAGTTATATTAGGGTGTGAGAAGATGCATGAAATTATCACATGGATGATGTCATCAGTGATGTCATTTGAGATGTCATCAGTGATGTCATCAGTGATGTCACTGACCATGTCATGAGTGATGTAATATGTGACGTCATCAGCAGTGCATTGCGGGCGTGAGTTATAGTTAGCTGAACTAACTATAACGGGGAATTTCACGGGTTTTGTACGAGTGCAATGTCCAAGTAACTATAACTGTCCCTAAAACCTATGGTTTTTTCAGTGAATTTGTAAGGTTTTTAAATGCTAATTTCTAACTATAACGTGCCTGAAACCTATGGTTTTTTAAGTGAATTTCAAAGGTTTTTAAATGCTAATTTCTAACTATAACATGTCTGAAACCTATGGTTTTTTCAGTGAATTTCAAAGGTTTTTTAAATGCTAATTCCTAACTATAACATGTCTGAAACCTATGGTTTTTTTCAGTGAATTTCAAAGGTTTTGTAAATGCCAATTTTTAAATGTATTAATTGTTATTTTTATTTTTTTCATACTGATTTACAAATTTTGTTTAAACTATATATTTTTAGATATTTTATTTTTTAAATTACATTGTAATTACATTATACATTACATTACAAAATATACTTTCTCAGAATGAATTTATTTACTTTAAATACTTTGCAAATAGGCAATAGACTTTTAAGTACAGTAGTTACAGTTGTTGCAATGGGCAACACAATTTCAAACACAATGCAACATTGAGCTCAATGTGAATTTCTAGCTAAATGCAATTAGTTACTTTATGGATTACTTTTTCTAACCACAGGACTGGATCCTAGATTCAGTCCTGGGACATCTCCTGTAAACAGTTGAGTAAAAGCGTTTTGGTTACAGTAGTGATTTTTAAGGAATATTATTGTATTTTAAAAGTTGACACTTAGAAACTTTTTCACATAGAATCACCAATGTTATCCTATGGGAGGAAATTCACTTAGCAGGTAAGTAGTGTTATCGTGACTTTTTCTCACTCAGTGGTGGATTCTGGATCCAGCACTGGTGCATCTCCTGTAAACAGTTGAAAGAATGCGTTTAAGTCATACAGGCGATTTTTAAGGAATATTTGTAGTTTGTGAAAATCGACACTTTGAAACTTTTCTGCTGAAAACCAGACAATGGATTCCTATGGAAGGAAATACAAGTTACTGGTAAGTACGGTTAGAATTACTTTTCAGGGTCAGTGCTGGGCTAAAAGATGCAGCACTGGGTTCTCTCCTGATGACAGGTGAGTAAATCGGAATTCGTATTTCGGCTGATTTTAGAGGAATATTTGTATGTTTCAAAAATCGACACTTAGAAACATTTTCAGCAAAAAGCAGGCAATGATATCCTATGGAAGGAAATTCAAGTTACTGGTAAGTACGGTTAAAATTACTTTTCAGGATCAGTACTGGGCTGAAAGATGCAGGACTGAGGTCTCTCCTGATAACAGGTGAGTAAATCGGAATTCGTATTTCGGCTGATTTTAGAGGAATATTTGCACATAGGTGAAGGGAGGGGGCGGGGCCTGAGGTGACATCTGTGCAAACGCGCCCGTGGCGCGTTTTAAGTTGGGGATTAAGTCCCCTTTAATCATGAGGGTCCTGGGGCCAACTAGCCCACCAGGAACCTCCAGTATGCGCCAGGGGCTGCGTTGCAGAGACGTGTACAGAGGCCACGCCCTTTTACACCTCTCTGCAACGCAGCTCTGTGGCGCTTTTAGAAGTACATGGTGGGCTAGTTGGCCCCCAGGGACCCTCAGGATTGAAGGGGATTTAATTCCCCATCTTAAAACGCGCCACGGGGCCTGTTTGCACACATGTCACCTGAAGCCCCGCCTCTCCTTCACCACTGTGCAAACGCGCCCGTGGCGCGTTTTAAGTCGGGGGATTAACTCCCTTGAATCATGAGGGTCCCTGGGGGCCAACTAGCCCAACAGGTATATCCAAAAGCGCCACAGAGCTGCGTTGCAGAGAGGTGTAAAAAGGGCGTGGCCTCTGTACACCTCTGTGCAACGCAGCCCCTGGCGCATACTGGAGGTTCTTGGTGGGCTAGTTGGCCCCCAGGGACCCCCAGTATTCAAGGGGAATTGCCTTCTTCTGCAAACGCGCCAGGGGCGCGTTTGCAGAGTGCTGTCAAAGAGGGGCATGGCCTCCTCGCAATGCCGTTTTTAAATTTTTTTTTTTTTTTTAAAAGGGGGCTGTGTGGCCCCCTTTTTAGTAATTTTTGAGCCCTGGGGACCCCATCCCCCAGGGCCTGTCCCCTTTTAAAAAAAAAAAAAAAGGACTGGGAAGGGGACGCGTGTGCCCCCTCCCGTGGCCAACTTCGACCCGGGGGCCCCATCCCCCGGGCCATTGCCACTTTTTTATTTTTTATTTGATGGAGGGGGCTGCCTGGCCCCCTCCTAAGGCCTCCTTAGGCCCCGGGGACCCCATCCCCGGGGCCGGCCTTTGTTTTTTTTTCAAAAATTTTTGGGGGAAGGGGACCGCATGGCCCCCTCCCGGGCCACTACTTGCCCCGGGACCCCATCCCCCGGGCTGGCCCTATCCTTTTGGGGTCCGTGGGGGATCCCAACTCCCCCAGGACCCTGCCGGCTCCCCGCCTCCTGCGCGAGCCGGCATTGCTTTTCCACATGGGGAGCTGCTAATATGCAGCTCCCCATGTGGAAAGCAATTCTGCTTTGAATTTTGGAAGCAAGATCAGCTTTCCTGCTCTCGCTTCCAAAATTCAAGCAGTTTGTAATGACAGGACGGGAGCCGCGAGGCTCCCGTCCTGTCATTGCAAACAGCAGTGTCCCGGGGTAGGCACCCGGGACACTGCAGGAGCCGGCCCTGGGGGTGGCGGTCCCCAGGGCCATCACTGGCTCCAGGAGGGGGCCACGCGGCCCCCTCCCACATTTTCAAGCCCCGGGGAGGTGGTGGTCCTCGGGGCTTGGGGTCCAAAACGGACCCCCATTTTCAATTTTGTTAGTGCCCCGAGGAGGTGGTGGTCCCCGGGGCATGTGGGGGCTGGAGTCCCCCACTCAGGTTAATTTAAAAATAAAGTAGCCCCGGGAGGTGGTGGTCCTCGGGGCTGCGGGAGGCTCAGAGCCCTCCCGCAACTTTTCTAATAAAGCCCGGGAGTGGCAGTCCTCGGGGCTTGGGGACCCTTAGAGGCCCCCATACATAAAATAAACCCCTCCAGCATGCCCCCGGGACTTGGCCCACCCGGGGCAAGTAACATCGAAGCGCGGGAGACCGCGCTTCGATTTTTTTTTTTTTCGGCAGGATCCGCGCACCCTGAGCGCATCTTGCCAATTTTTTGTTTAAAAAAAATGCTTTTTTGAGCAGGCCTAGGGGGTTAGGGTGTTTCTACCCTGCCCCCTTTGTGCGTTTTGCGCACTTGTTTCTTTTTTTTTTCTCAGCGGGATCCGCGCACCCTAAGCGCATCCCGCCGATTTAAAAAAAAAATGCTTTTTCTGCCCAGGGGTCCTTGTGGGACCCCTGAGCAGACCTAGGGAGTCAGGGTGTTTCTACCCTGCTCCCTTTGCGCTTTGCGCACTTGTTTCTGTCCCTCGGTTCTACCGAGGGATAAATGGCTGCCAACACTTCCTGATTTGGAGTGTTGACAGCCAATTAGCATGCAGCTCATGATCGGGAGGGTACGCGGATCCGACGCGGCCATAGATATATATGTGATTTTCTCAGGAACTACTGAACGGATTTACACCATTTAACAAAAAGGGTTCTTTCGGAACCAAGAACTACCTCTTTGCCAAATTTGGTGTAATTCCGTTCAGCAGTTCAGGCTGTAGCCGTGTCTAAAGTTTCCTATGGAAAAATGAATGGGAAAACGCGTTTTGGGACCCCCTTTTTCTCAGCCCCGCTGACGAATCCCCCGAGACTTTCAGGGTAGGAGCGGACCGGAGCACCCCACAAAGTTTGAAAATTTCGCAAAGATACGTCAACCGGCAAGAGAGTTATTTCAAATAGAATGTCGCGGATTTCCTATGGAAAATAGGTCCTAACTATAACTATCTACTGGCGACCGCCAGTAGATAATATATATATATATCATCTACTGGCGGTTGCCAGTAGATAGTTATAGTTAGGACCTATTATCCATAGGAAATCCAGTAACATTCTATTCCCAATAACTTTGGCGCCGTTTGACGAATCATCGCGAAATTTTCAAAACTAGTGGGGCGCTCCGGTCCGCTCCTGTCTTGAAAGTTTCGGGTGATTCATCAAGCGGGGGCCGAGAAAAAGGGGGTCCCAAAACGTGTTTTCTCCATGTTAATTCCCATAGGAAATTTTAGCCACGGCTACAGCCCGAACTGCTGAACGGAATTACACCAAATTTGGCGACCTTTTTTTTAAATGGTGTAAATCCGTTTGGTAGTTGCGGAGAAATTCAAAAAATAAGAGTGAAAAAATCAATTTCCCATAGGAAAATGTATGCAAGGCTACAGCAAAAACTGCTGAACGGAATTACACAAAATTTGGCAAAAAGGTAGTGCTTGGTTCAGAAAGCACCCTTTTTAAAAATGGTGTAAATCCGTTCAGTAGTTGCTGAGAAAATCCAAAATAAAAGTTTCGATATCTATGGCCGCGGTGGATCCGCACACCCTCCCGACCACGAGCTGCATGCTAATTGGCTGTCAACACTCCAAACCAGGAAGTGTTGGCAGTCATCTTGTTCCTCGGTAGAACCGAGGAACAAGAAAGCAGTAAAACAAGTGCGCAAAACGCAAAAGGGGGCAGGGTAGAAACACCCTGACTTCTAGGTCTGCTCAGGGGTCCCACAAGGACCCCTGGGCAGAAAAAGCATTTTTTTTTTAAATCGTCGGGATGCGCTTAGGTGCGCGGATCCCGCTGATTAAAAAACAAAACACAAGAAACAAGTGCGCAAAACGCACAAAGGGGGCAGGGTAGAAACACCCTGACCCTCTAGGTCTGCTCAGGGGGTCCCACAAGGACCCCCTGGGCAAAAAAAGCAAAAAAAAAGACCGGCATTGTGCCGGAGGCCCCGCCCCCTCCCTGCAGCAGCCTGCAAACGCGCCCCCTGGCGCGTTTTAAGAAGGGGAAGTAATTCCCTTTGAATACTGGGGGTCCCTGGGGGCCAACTAGCCCACCAGGAACCTCCGGTATGCACCAGGGGGCTGCGTTGCAGAGAGGTGTACAGAGGCCACGCCCCTTTTTACACCTCTCTGCAACGCAGCTCTGTGGCGCTTTTGGAGGTACATGGTGGGCTAGTTGGACTCCAGGGACCCTCAGTATTCAAGGGACTTAATCCCCCAACTTAAAACGCGCCACGGGCGCGTTTGCACAGTGGTGAAGGGAGGGGGCGTGGCTTCAGGTGACATGTGTGCAAACAGGCCCCGTGGCGCGTTTTAAGATGGGGAATTAAATCCTCTTCAATCCTGAGGGTCCCTGGGGCCAACTAGCCCACCAGGTACCTCCAGTAAGCGCCACGGAGCTGCGTTGCAGAGTGTTGTAAAAGGGCGTGGCCTCTGAACACCTCTCTGCAACGCAGCTCTCTGGCGCATACTGGAGGTATCTGGTGGGCCAGTTGGCCCCTAGGGACCCTCGGGATTGAGGAGGAATTAATTCTCCAAATTAAAACGCGCCACAGGGCGTGTTTGCAGACATGTCACTTCAGGCCCCACCCCTTCCTTCACCATTGTGCAAATATTCCTCTAAAATCAGCCGAACTACGAATTCCGATTTACTCACCGGTTATCAGGAGAGACCTCAGTGCTGCATCTTTGAGCCCAGTACTGATCCTGAAAAGTAATTTTAACCGTACTTACCAGTAACTTGAATTTCCTTCCATAGGCTAACATTGACTGGTTTCACTTGGAAATTCTTCTAAGTGTGGAGTTTTGGAACTTTATAATATTCCTCTAAAATCAGCCGAACTACGAATTCCGATTTACTCACCTGTTATCAGGAGAGACCTCAGTGCTGCATCTTTGAGCCCAGTACTGATCCTGAAAAGTAATTTTAACCGTACTTACCAGTAACTTGAATTTCCTTCCATATTATATCATTGCCTGCTTTTTGCTGAAAAAGTTTCTAAGTGTCGATTTTTGAAACATACAAATATTCCTCTAAAATCAGCCGAACTACGAATTCCGATTTACTCACCGGTTATCAGGAGAGACCTCAGTGCTGCATCTTTGAGCCCAGTACTGATCCTGAAAAGTAATTTTAACCGTACTTACCAGTAACATGAATTTCCTTCCATAGGCTAACATTGACTGGTTTCACTTGGAAATTCTTCTAAGTGTGGAGTTTTGGAACTTTATAATATTCCTGTAAAATCAGCCGAACTACGAATTCCGATTTACTCACCTGTTATCAGGAGAGAACCCAGTGCTGCATCTTTTAGCCCAGCACTGACCCTGAAAAGTAATTCTAACCGTACTTACCAGTAACTTGTATTTCCTTCCATTGGAATCCATTGTCTGGTTTTCAGCAGAAAAGTTTCAAAGTGTCGATTTTCACAAACTACAAATATTCCTTAAAAATCGCCTGTATGACTTAAACGCATTCTTTCAACTGTTTACAGGAGATGCACCAGTGCTGGATCCAGGATCCACCACTGAGTAAGAAAAAGTAACGATAACACTACTTACCTGCTAAGTGAATTTCCTCCCATAGGATAACATTGGTGATTCTATGTGAAAAAGTTTCTAAGTGTCAACTTTTAAAATACAATAATATTCCTTAAAAATCACTACTGTAACCAAAACGCTTTAACTCAACTGTTTACAGAAGATGTCCCAGGACTGAATCTAGGATCCAGTCCTGTGGTTAGAAAAGTAATCCATAAAGTAACTAATTGCATTTAACTAGAAATTCACATTGAGCTCAATGTTGCATTGTGTTTGAAATTGTGTTGCCCATTGCAACAACTGTAACTACTGTACTTAAAAGTCTATTGCCTATTTGCAAAGTATTTAAACTAAAGTAATTCATTCTGAGAAAGTATATTTTGTAATGTAATGTATAATGTAATTACAATGTAATTTAAAAAATAAAATATCTAAAAATAAATAGTTTAAAAAAATGTAGTAAATCAGTATAAAAAAATAAATATAACAATTAATACATTTAAAAATTGTCATTTACAAAACCTTTGAAATTCACTGAAAAAAACCATAGGTTTCAGACATGTTATATTTAGGAATTAGCATTTAAAAAACCTTTGAAATTCACAGAAAAAACCATAGGTTTCAGGCACGTTATAGTTAGAAATTAGCATTTAAAAAACCTTACAAATTCACTGAAAAAACCATAGGTTTTAGGGACAGTTATAGTTAGTTGGACATTGCACTCGTACAAAACCCGTGAAATTCCCCGTTATAGTTAGTTCAGCTAACTATAACTCGCGCTCCCGCAATGCACTGCTGATGACGTCACATATTACATCACTCATGACATGGTCAGTGACATCACTGATGACATCTCAAATGACATCACTGATGACATCATCCATGTGATAATTTCATGCATCTTCTCACACCCTAATATAACTTTTGATACACCCACTCTAAATTACAGACTACCATTCTCAAAACCATAGACACTCCAATACCAATAACTACATACCAACTCACTGATTCTTAGGTCTACACACACATCCACTCACTCACCCGTACAGTCACTCATACTTACAGTCACTCAGTACAGGACTATCATATGCACTCATACTCCTATATAAACACTCAAACACCTCCACTCATCCATAGAGGTACTCACACACCTAGTCAGTCATGCAAATAATTAAACACACTGCCATTTACTCACCTATACAGTTATCCACACACCAGCTCACTTACTCATACAAATACTAGCACATTCTTACGCTCTTATACAATCACTGATACAAGCACACACTCATCCATACAGTCACTCTCACAATCACACACTCGCTTATAGCTATTTATATACTCCAACACACATATATACTGCCTTTCACATATGTAGTTACTCACACATGTACCACTGGGACATACATTCACTCACTAACACACTCTTACACACACTTACCCACCCATACAGTCTATCACAGATGCACTCTTGAAACCATCCACCCAGTGAATCACCCACTCACACATCTATGCACAGAGTCGCACACACCCCACCCACACAAACACTCAGGCACCCATACAGATACTCAGACAACCAATCAATAACTCATATAGACACTCATGTAGCTATTCACAAACCCATGCAGCCACTTACACAGCAATAGACAGACGGATACAGACATTCACCCAGTTTAGTCACTAACCCATGCATTCAGTAAGATACGTTTAATCACTCACTTATAGAGTTAGTCACGCACCTACTAAATCATCCATACAGACACTTATACACCCACTCATTCTTCAATACGCCTTTCCCTATATATATTAAAAATATTTAAACTTTACAGAAACACACAGTCACTGGATGATGTCATCAGTGATGTCATGTGAGATGTCATCAGTGATGTCATCAGTGATGTCACTGACCATGTCATGAGTGATGTAATATGTGACGTCATCAGCAGTGCATTGCGGGCGCGAGTTATAGTTAGCTGAACTAACTATAACGGGGGAATTTCACGGGTTTTGTACGAGTGCAATGTCCAACTAACTATAACTGTCCCTAAAACCTATGGTTTTTTCAGTGAATTTATATATATATATATATATATGAAGCTCCGGCCACAAATGAGACGGGTCCCCCAAGCGCACCAGGGAACAGCGCGCAAAATATCCACACAAAAGATTTCTTCACCCGAAGGAAAGAGACCGGAGGGACACAACGGGGAGCCAGGAAGATTCATTTTATTCAGCAAAAACGGCATGACCGGTTTTGGCTTGTGTGCCTTAATCATATGCCTGTACCAGTATCTCACACCAGTCGCTTTTCAAATGTTCTATTTTATTTCCATTGGTGGAAACCCAGCTCAGTCGATTGGTTCCTGAAAACACATGATCCCGGGACATTTTAATCAGCACCTATTTCGTTTTGTCAAGATTACCAGCACTCACTTGGGGTTTTACCAGTCGACGCAAAAACACTTACCCTGTTAGCCAAGATGGTGCTCTCTGGGAATCGTAGTCTGCTGGATAAGTCTGCGATCATGTGTTTTAAGGAACCAATCGACTGAGCTGGGTTTCCACCAATGGAAATAAAATGGAACATTTGAAAAGCGACTGGTGTGAGATACTGGTACAGGCATATGATTAAGGCACACAAGCCGAAACCGGTCATGCCGTTTTTGCTGAATAAAACGAATCTTCCTGGCTCCCCGTTGTGTCCCTCCGGTCTCTTTCCTTCGAGTGAAGAAATCTTTTGTGTGGATATTTTGCACGCTGTTCCCTGGTGCGCTTGGGGGATCCGTCTCATTTGTGGCCGGAGCTTCATGGGAAAATGCTTCACAGCTTGTTGGCTCCAAGGGATTGGACATGCTTTAGCCCCCGTATCCAAGGACAGTGAAATGCTGCTGTTATTTTCAGGCCGTGACTTCACGGTGAGGCAAGCTCATTGTAGCGGAATCTCTGGCATCACAGGACTTGGGCAATGTGGTGAGACATTTGGGGGCCAAGGAGTAGAGTGTGTTCAGTAATGATACCGGGACATTTTAATCAGCACCTATTTCGTTTTGTCAAGATCACCAGCACTCACTTGGGGTTTTACCAGTCGACGCAAAAACACGTACCCTGTTAGCCAAGATGGTGCTCTCTGGGAATCGTAGTCTGCTGGATAAGGCTGCGATCATGTGTTTTCAGGAACCAATCGACTGAGCTGGGTTTCCACCAATGGAAATAAAATGGAACATTTGAAAAGCGACTGGTGTGAGATACTGGTACAGGCATATGATTAAGGCACACAAGCCGAAACAGGTCATGCCGTTTTTGCTGAATAAAACAAATCTTCCTGGCTCCCCGTTGTGTCCCTCCGGTCTCTTTCCTTCGGGTGAAGAAATCTTTTGTGTGGATATATATATATATATATATATATAAAATATATGGGTATATATGTATACACATTTATATAAAATATATACATATATATTTATATATATGTTTATATATATTTCAACACACATTGTGTGTGGAATGTATACAAATATATATAAAAATAAGTACATTAGCTTAGTTTTACGTTTGTTTTATGCATTACCATGCATGCTATTACTATGAAATTATAAGTATTTTACAGCGAAATATAAACCTATATAATATACATATATGGTGTTTATATTTACCTGTAAAATACTTATATTTCAATCATAACTTTAATCACGGATATGCTTTTACAAAACATGCTTTTACAACCAAAATTTTTGTAAAGGCATGCGTTGGAAAGGTATATGCGTGGTTAAATTTCGCGTTGTAATGGTAATGCATTGTAACAACACTTGCATTGTTACAACCGCGTTGTAATGGCATGTAATGTAATGGCATGCATTGTGGAGTGATACAACCGCCTGGCAAGGACAAATACCTTGCAACTATGGAGGCCTTTTTGCCCATAAGGCAGACTGCAGGGTTTTAGAAGTAGAACATGTAAAAGTTTAATGTTAAACATGTCCTTACAGTGAAAAGCCCTAAAAGCTCTTTTCACTGTAGCAAAGTTGGCTGTCCCATAGGAAGGCACTGGGATTCAATATTACGTTTAATAAATGTTAGCTCTGCAAAGGAAAAAGCTAAATATTTCATTTTGGGACTTTTTGAAATATTTATTACAAGCTCAATTCACTGGTGAAGTCAGATTTGTAATACATATTTTGGAAAAATGACTTTTAAAAATGTACCTTGGCCCTTCCTGAAGGCCATTAAGGCTAAATCAGCATTTTTGCTCTCCCAATTCTGACAGCCAGTAATTAGCATGTCAATAGATTTGAATAAGTGTGAGCTTGCTTGCTCACAGGAACAAAAGACCTTGTGTGTGGGAGGTGTTGTTTTCTCCTGGACATGTTGACCTGTAGGCTGGGCTCAAGAACTTGATTAACTTCAAAGGCCTACCCTGTCACAAGCAGATGCAGCTAACTCCCAGGCATGCACCACTCTTTTGTCCCCACAGCCAGAACTGGCCTCCATCACAGTGGGCCTTCTGTTGACACCACAGTGTCGGATCCTGCTGGAATACCAAGACCTGGAGTGCTTGACAGGTCTGCTGGGGTTTTTATATGGCATTTGGTGTGCACTTCAAAGGAGGGAAACAGAATGTCCAAACAATTTGTGTGCATCCACTATGTGGTTGCTGAAAGCTCAGCTTTGTTCTACCAGACATTTGTCTCTGTGTTTTTAGAGGTACAGGGGATCCAACGACTGCCAAAATCTGGACTTTAGTGTTACATGTGGGTGAAAACTGGAATTTCCATAGTGCACTCACCGCCAGCCCTCAGAGATCAAGTTTAGTGGGGTCGGAGAGAAAGTATGATCTTTGACCAGAACGAACCTGGTTAATGATTCTGACCTGCACTCCATTGTGGTCAGCATCAAATTGTGCCCAGGTCCTGTTCCAGCGCAAACATTAACTATCATTTGCACCATGTGCTTCTTGACGCTGATCTACTTAGAACTTTGAAAACTCATTTATCTGGTTCCCCTTACTGGCTTTTTGTTATTTTCTTTTTTTGTTTATTAGATTTTACTTTATTTTTTGCTGTTTTGTTTTTGGAATTTGTATTTATTTTATTGCTGTTTTAGTACTGCAGAAATACTTCACATCTTGCCTCTGAGCTAAGCCTGTCTACTCTGTGTCATAGCTATCAGGGGATAGATAGAGCTCAGGTTAATTTAGTGACTTTAATGGTTTACCCCAACAGGAATTATGATAATTACTTGAGGTGCTTACATACAACTAATAATCCTACTGCTTACACCTACCCATGCAAGTGGTGTACCATTTTTATTTAGAGAATTGTGGGGGTGATGGGTGACAGGCCTTTTCTTGGTCCTTGAAAATTTCAGAACATTCACTCACAGAAATCTGATGAAAATCTGTGATTCAGATAATGGTTGATGTTTGCAGGGTACGAAAAAGTAGTGGAATTCGCACAACCCACATCACATTGGACTACCCCTGATGTATAGTTGTCAAAAATGTCTATGATTAGTAGGTTACCAATTTAAACATTCAGCAACTTTGTATAACTGCATAATGTAAATTTACAGCTGGTTACAGCTGGTACATAGTGTTCAAGCTGGAATTTTAATTGCAAAAACAGTTTTACTTTTCTTTCTGAACATAGGCCTGAAACCTGTGCAAACAGGCAGCTGTTTATAATAGGCCCGTGTTGCTCATTGCTTCAACCCTAAGTGGAGGAAATTCTCCTGCAGCCTTACATCAATACCTTTGATCACTACACGTAGCAAAGGGCTGATTATTCCACTCTGAGTACAGCAGAAGTTTTCCATTTTAATGAAGATAACATGCACTTTGGAGCTGTTAAACAGGCCACTACGGTCCAAAAGTGAAAATAGCAGATATCCAGAGTCCACAAATGAGTAGTTTAGCATTTTGACATGGTAAAATGTTGCCAGGGACAAGCAAAATGTTAGGATCTCAGTTTCACATGCAGTCTGGAAATTAAAGCAGGGATACACACCAGATTACCATGAAGGGACTATCCTGTCTTAACAGAAGGGGATATATATTTAATAAGTTATCTGCAATATAACTGGGTTGCACAGTGTGCCAAGTGGACAGAGAACACTGGATTAAAATGCATTATTTATTCAGCAGTCTCATATAGCAAGATCCAGACCCCTAAGGGTGTCAGAGTGCTTTACATATGTCATTTACAAAGGAAAATGCATTTGTTTCAGAAACGCAGGCAGAAGTGAATCATTAGAGTCCCAGATATATGAGTGAGGTGGCTGTAGTAGGGATGATTGCAGTACATCAATATTTCTAAGGTGGGATGTGCTGTTGGAAGAGAACAAGTTTTAGATCTTTTCTAAAGGGGCAATGGGAGTGATTGTTCCTGATCGCAGGTATGATGGCATCCCAGATTTTTGGGGCAGATCCAGAGAAGGATTATTTCAGAGGTCTAGACTTTTTGAAGGTTGGGATTTCCAGCCATAGGGAGTCTGAGAGAGCAGGAGCAACGGGAAATGGTGAGTTTGGTTGCTGAGCCATCGTTAAGACTTTTGCGGATGATGCAGGCCAGTTTGTAGGTGCATCTTGCTTCAATTGGGAGCCAATTGAGTGAAGTCAGGATAAGGATGATGTGATTGGATCATTTTGCTCCATAGACTAAGCTGCAGACTTTAGGGCTGCCTCCAGAGGGGCTGGGTAGATTTTGTAAATGCCATAAGAAGGGAGTTGCAATAGTCAAGTTTGGAGACGACAAATGATTGGTCAACCGATTTGAAGTCATCTGAATAAACTAACGGCTTACTCCCTCTGAGATGTCTGATTTAGAATTGGGCATCCTTAGCTATGGCGTTAATATGGGCATGAAGATTAATGTTAGTGTCAAGGATGAAGCCCAAGGATTTAGCATTGTATACTAGCATTGGATTACAATCCAGTAGGTTTGAGGTGGCTATCCAGATCTTCGCAGGAGGATCCCAGTGAGTTGAGGAGAATAGATTGATCGAATGGAGGTCTCTGAGGGTTCTTGAAAGGTTTGTGAGGTCTTCCAGGGAGCAGATTTTTAAGTAAAGTTGGGTGTCATCTGCATATAGATGCAAGGAAGTCTTTGAATATTCTGGGAGAGAGTAGAGAGGTTCCATATTGAATAGTGTGGGTGAAAGGATGGAGCCTTGTGGTTCTCCCTTTAGCAGCATGGATTTAGAGAGGGAATTTTGAGAGCTTGACCTCTTGAGATCAGTTCGAAAGGTACAACTGGAACCAGTCTAGCATGGTCTCTTTAATTCCCATGCAATCTTCTAGGGTTCTGAGTAGGGAGGGGTGGCTGACTCTATTGAATGGAGAGGAAAAAAACCAGGAGGACGAAGAGACGTAAGAGAGACGTTTTCTCTTATGCTAACGCCGTCTAATATTTTTAACAACATGGACTCTAAGCTGCAGCCTGATCTGAACCCAGACTGGTGAGCATCAATAAGGTTGTTTTTCTTTATGTACTTATTAAGTTGGCGAGACACACAACATTTCAGTAGTTTGGCTTGAAAAGGGAGGTTGGATATACTGTGGAGTTTTTTAAGCTGGAGGGGTCAGCGCTTGGTTTCTAGAGTAGAGTGGTGACCTGGCCTGCTTGAAGCAATACGGTACTATGCCTTGATTTAGAGAGGAGTTGATGATATGAGTGAGGTAAGGGAAGAGAGATAGAGCTAGGTTTTTAACCACCAGAATGGGGTCAGTGAAATGTGAAGAGGGCTTGATTGCTGATGTTGTGATGTTCAATTCAGATTCAGTTAGATTTCTGAAGCAAGACCAATTTTCTTTGGGTTTGAAAGGTCGATATTCAGAAGTGATAGAGAGAGTATCTGTAAGAATGGAGATTTTAATTCATAGGAAGGCAACCTACACAGGGTATTACTGTACATTTAGAATTGTAGATAGAAATGAGATACAGCCACACAAACACATGGTTTGAACGCTGAGCAGTACTTGAGAAACTTTAATGAAAGCAGCAAGAAAGCACACTTGCCTTGAGTAGTGCCTTGCAATAAACTCTGGAACTCTTTTGGTTCCTACTGTATACTGTAGGCCTGTGATGTAAGAGTTGGAGGGATGAGTTGAAGGCAGGCTTAGAATGTTGAGTTCTGAATTACACACAGCGGAATAAAGACGTTTAAAATTACTCTCCATGTGTGGTTACTTATTGGCAAGTGCCTAGGCTGGCAAGATGCTCCATCTTGGAAGGAGTAAGTGTACATTGTATTAAAATCACTGATCAACTGGATAAAAGCTAATAACACTAGGGTTTATCTGATCTGCTGATTATATGGCAGCAGCAGAGTATTTCCTGAGTAGTTTTTGTAGTATTACACATCAGTTATTTGGTATCTATCTGACTGACACCAGAGAAATATGAAAGAAGCATACTGCTATATTGGTTCCTAAGTGAAAAAGAATACACCTAGAGTGGGTTAAACTACTAAATTACATTATTATCAAGTAAAACTGACAGACATACACTGTTCACACTATGAGGAATGTACATAGACCTTGACTGCTATGGTTAAGTTAACTGGTAACATTGACAAAAAACTCAAGCATGTCTTAATGTGTAGAGCATCACTGGTTGCTCAGGCGAACACAGAGGCAAGTTTGATGACAATGATGTCAGATCTGGAAGACCAGAAAAAGCCTCTCCAGGGTACCCCAAATTGCACATACTGTCTATGATCTCCCAATGGATATGATCAACCTAGAATGGTAGGGCAACATTCATCAAAGAGGGAAAGATATGTACTAAGTTCTGGCAGTCATTGCATTTTGGATAAACATTTGCTAGTTTCTGGAATAGTGCTATGGCACCAAGGGCTTAAATCACCTATAAAAATAGGTCTAAGGAAATTTGTTTTGAGAATACTGCTTATGGGCTTTATGGGTTATGGTGTTTCAATGGAAGAAAATAAGTGGGCAACATCTGAAGCCCATATTAGAGATATCCAAGGACCAAGAATTATCTTCTCTTATTAGAGGGCACTGTAGCTACCAGTTCTTAACTCTTAGGGCTGTATGACAGAGAACACCTGCTAAAATTGTGGTGTCAGCATTTTGGAACCTCCATAAGATTTTGCCTGCCTAATGAATTGATACTTTCACAACACTATCTGTGATTGGACGACCCAACCCTATCTGAAAATTCACATAGAAATTGAGCTGCTTTTGACCTGTGGATACTTTTTTGCAGATCTTGCCCCTTTTGGGCCAGTATTTTCTGTAAAATGTATAGGAATTATCTTGGATGCTGATGGCCTCACACCATGAATGACAAGTGTTCTTTCAATCAACTAAGATAGCTCAGTCAAATATTCTCTTTTCTGGGTGTTCTTCATTGGGTACAGGCTACTAGAATAACTTATCATCAGACATCAATGGATAGAAAACTTTACAGATTGGCTTGTTCTTTGCCATTAGTAAAAGTTTCACATACCCCAGCACTACACACTTTGCAAACAGTCCTTGAAGGCCTTCTGAATTCCTATCTGCACCCTAACTGGAATGTGACCCATTTTCTTCCAAAATAAAGTGTGGATTTATTGCCCCAAATGATGCCTTCACTCACAGATTAAGCTCGTAGAAATACATCAATTCAACAGATCACAATTGGGAGTTTTGGCTTTTTCTACATCTGCCACAACTATTTATATGACTTGGCACATGGTGATTCCTAAATGCGCTGTTATAAAGTGCAATATGATTGCGCCTTACCAATTGCCTGCACTGTCTTCTTTCTGTCCCCCAGTTGGGTATGCCTTTGTCATTCATACATGATACTTTCACATATACATAGTGCTACCCTTACACTGTAACAAATGTTCAGCCAGCCTTTCAACAACTCCTCCCTGCACCTTCATTCCCCTGGACAGCGGCTCTTACTTAGCACCTCTGTCAACATTATTTACACAACAAACCATCTGCTCATTATCTCTTCTCAAGCCAGGTAGCAACACAATCCGAGCACATCTCCAGCTGCCACCTAAAAAGCACCATATTCTCTACAGACAGGAACCACCCAGCTACACTCTTCTCATGCATATCCATACATCTGAATGTGTTATGACGTTAACTATAGCTCGAGGCCAAAATAATGGCAACAGTATTTTTATAAACAAAAGACAATATTTTCTACAATGGCAATGACAAAGACACCGATTTAGAGAGTTAACTCCATTGCAACGGTGATGGAGTTCCCTCCCCGCCAACACAGTGGTACGCCCACCCAACTATTCCAACACTGCCATAGCTAAACTTCTCTGACAGCCCGATGGAGTAAGGGCTCTCAGAGAATTGGCAATACGCTGGACCTCCCGATTAGGATGGTTGGACATATAGCTGTTTTTTTTACTGTCTGTCACCGCCAGGCAAACCCTGGTAGCAAGGAACTCGAAAACCAGTAAGAAACAAAAAATGCCCCACTCACCATGGTGAGGCGGGCATTATCTTTTTTATTTTCCAAAAGTAAACACTTTGGGGGAACACTCCGTCATGTTGACAGAGGCCTGCACTAAACTGCAAAAAACATTGACAGGAACTGCTGTGATGGCTGTTCCTGCCAATGCCTTAGAAATTACAGCTTGGTTGTCATTTCTAAATTTGGTGGGCAGCATACCCCTCAGGGCAAAGGAGTAATTTACTCTGTTGCCTTGGTGGCAAAACAGGCCTCTCATCGACATTTCAATTGGCCCCTTAGTTGCTTTTAGCAGAAACCTTAAATATGCAGTCTTCCACAAGGAAGAGATAGCATATTGTCTGTAAAAGGCCCTTGCAGTTGGCAGTAGTTCATAAGCAAATAAGGGGGTAATTTACTAACATTTTCGCCGTGTATGCATCACAAAAGTAACACAAATCAGCGCAAAATCTTTTTTTCTCTATTAACTTTTCAGCGCTAAACTTGTTTAGCGCAGGATAGTAACGCAAAGCAGCGCATTACTTAGTCCCAAGAGGGCATACCATTGATGGAGCATGGGCATTCCCATGCAACCTCCCCAGGTTTCTGACACTAAACCCTATTTACTAAATAAAGTAGACAGGGTATAGCATCAGAAACCTGTGCCCTGTTGAAGCAGGCGCAAGGAAGGATAAATGCTTTCTTTTCTCCTTCCTTTTCCGACTTTGTACCTGTGCTGCACTTTACAGCTCATATACAAAGAGGCAAAGGGCTAAAGTTAGCTTAAGCATGGTATTTTGTACTGGATGGATACCCTTCCAGTACAAAACCTATGCTAGGATCATGGAGACACCCTTGCACCATAGCGCAAATGTGTCAATGTGGTGCACGGCAGCTGATTTCAGCACCAACCCTAAGGAAAGGGGAGGAGAGTGCCATATTTTAGTAAATGTGGAGCGCTCCTGCTCTCTGCTTTTCACACAGTGCAGCATTTGCGGCTGCTGCACTGCGCTGCATGTATAAATGGTAAATCTGTCCCTTAGTTTATTTATTATTTTTCAGTGAAGGATCTCTTGCATATTGAGCTCAAGTACCCTAACCCTGGGCAGTAGAACAATTAATACTTCACAAATAGGGCACACATTCTTTAGGTCTGGAATTACTTACAATGTGATTGGTCATCAAAAGGCCACGTATATTCTCCTCTGATACCATTGACAGAGAGAGGTGATTGTTTGAGTAGGAGGTTGACATTAAAATACTATTATTATACTACCCAATGCCCTAACACTGTAGATATGCCATAAATACTCTAACTCCAGTTGTAGTGGCAAGAGCTTTGAAAAGATCACCAAAGTTATCTTTAGTTGTGGGGCAGAATGCCAGATGAGGGAGTAGGATATCCTCCTTCCCAATTTCCGCTATGTTTTTTTCCAGGGCAAAGTTCTGCAAGTGAGTTGCCCCAACCACTATGAAGGTTTGTTTGAACATTCATCTACATTGTCACCGTACAATTACATTTACAAAACACTCTATGTTCATCCACACATATCCTAGGCTTGAAGGTGCACAATAACTCTGACAAATTACCAACTTGTACAGCTGCTTTCAGTGGTAAGGTCTGTGAATAATTGTAGAACTATGTATACGATGATTCCAAGGGCTGTAAACGTATCTGAGGTGAACTATGTATTTAATTTAAAGAGCTCTAGGTACAATCACTGGGTATTTTATGTATACATAGTTAAGCTGTATTCTGAAAGAGCTGCTATGGAATTGCTTTGAGTGGTAGTTGAGGAGACAGAAAGTACCCCCTCCTGTACCAGATCCATGTAGATGAGAAAGAATCTCAATTAAAGCAAAACATCTCTCCCGCCATCAGAAAGTTGAACAGCTGAGTGGATGTGGGTACAACTGCAACTGGTCTATGAGGATTAATCAGCTGGTTTGTCCATTACATTGACCCTGGTGACACAAATTGCCAACAGGATGCTATGCTGGTTAAGGTCAAAGACAACTTTAAGGGTGAAGTAGGTAAAAGATGCTGGACCTGTAGATATTAACACTTATCTCAGTCTTGTGAGATTGGTTCTAAAGGTAATTCCTCAAGGTAGAATCAAACTGCAATTAAAATTGTGCTACTTAGCAAGACATTTCAAAGTCAAGAAAGAGTAATTTACTCCCAAATTCCTTTTCTTTTGAGGACCATCGACTCTGAGAGCATCACACTGATATATCATGCCAAAATGGTGATATTCAGTCATATATGGGCTTTTCTGTAACTGAAACAGTAGCATTGGGCAGCATAATATATTCTGTTGAGGCTTATTGAACACCATTGTTCACAGCACTTGGGAAGTGTAGAATCTCATTCAGCTTCTAACAAACACACTTTTCTAACTTTGCTTAGTCCTTAAACTCAATCGCCTCTCATACCACACAACACTCAGGTGTCAATATATGTGATGTTGAGATGCGATTGTTATGGGTGGTTTTGTGAGACGGGAGGGGTTGAGGATAAACACAGGAGCGTTGTTTAGTGAGGAATTAATTTAGGGCAGGGTTTGTGGGATGGTTGGGTTGGCATTACATTTACGGGATTAGCATTCAGTTAGGTATCAGTTCAGGTCAGCTGTGAACAGTCGGTTCAGTTGTTTTTTAATTTATTGCAGTGACCCCTGATGAAGAGTCATATTAGACTCGAAATGCATTGGGAAATGAAGTGATGAGCCTATTCTGATGTACATTCCACTGTTTGGATTACGTGTTGCTGTGAAAAGCCTGGATGGGCACGCAGTATTCATTTGGAGTTTTGAAAATAAAATTCAAAGAAGTGGCATGACGCTGTCTCTGCAGTGATTTATTAAACTTGCAATAAAAAGTGGATTAATTTGGGTTTCTAATGATAAACATGGCTTATGAGGAAGACATGGATTAATGAGGGAAAAGTTCCCCACTACGCAGTGCGACAGAAGGGCGCGAGATGAGTGCTCTGATCTATACCTGCAACTTTCATAAAGTTGGCATTTTCTTGCCCTCTGCCATATGGTGCCTGTAGCCTTCCCTGGGTCGCATGGCTAGGAGTAGCTGCTAGTTAGGGCTTTGTGAATTCCTCGCAGGCAGTCACATAATAGACGGATTAGGTGTGCCTGACAGGGCCACCTGCTGGCAGGATGGGGGGGGAGCTGGGCACAGCCCCACTTGCAACTAAATAGGCTGTGCTCTGCCTTCACACAAAGGGCTTGTCAACTCCAGATTGTCTCTGCAGCCAGCTTGGAGCCTTGACACAGGATTTGAGAAATTAAAAGCACTTCAAAGAGAAATCTTTAACTCCCACATCAAAGAAGGCACCAAATATATAAATAGGACCCTCAGACCCACTCTTCAGTTCACTTTCTGGGCCTGCAGAAGGACTCACAGAGGACTGCCTGCTGCTGTAGCCTGCTGTGTGTGCCAACAAATTGTTTCACTGCAACTGGAAGGACTGCTTTGCTGCGTGGTGCCTGCCTTGAACCCTGGGAGGCCTGCCCTGCTGCTTGAACCTTGCTTCTTCACCTGAACCCAAGACTACCATAGTGACGTCAAGGGTTGGTAATATGGCCTTCTGTTCAGATCTACAGGGACATAACAGGCTCCCAGCTCCCACAATCTTGAATCCAGACCTGGACCGTGCCTGAGCGAGTCCTAATCCCCTAAGTGGTGCCCCTCCATTCCTGGACCCTTGATAGTGATGCTAACGGTGCCCAGATAGACAAAATTCAAAATTTGGGTCTTAGAACATTTTTGGCTAAAAACTACTCTGAGAACCAAGGGAAGACCAGGACCAACCTGTTCTTCGATCTGCTCAAGGTGCATCGCCAGTCGGCCTGACAGCAGTAAATCCTGTTCAGCGGTCCTTCGCAAAAGGGGTATCCGGTGTCCTGGAACTCTCAGTGTCTACAGCCTCCTGCCGTGTCATGCTGGAGATACCCATCTTCCAAAAAAGTGACTATGTCGAAATGTAGAAATTAGGCCTGTTTGAAACTCACAGAGGTTCACCCTGCGGAATTTCGCAGGTTTGGAATAAACCTCCGTGAGATTCTGCGGAGTTCCATGAGTGGGCAGAGGTAGGCATGCTGTGTTGCTCACACTGTGATTTAGCACCAGGAGTTTGAGCTGGGCAGAAAAATCAGAATGAACAGCACTGCGCAACATGCCAGAGGGCGCAGGTTATCGAGTTGATTTTGCTGGCAATCAAGTAGATTTTCTGCTTAAGAGGCAGTTTTCTGACCCCGAACGTTCGCGAACATCCTCGACCGACTGTGTTGGAGAAATCTCGCCAGGTGCCCTCCTAGTGAGTGAAAATCACACTAGGGGACACCAAATCTCACTCATGCTTTCCAAATTACAGTTTTTGAGCCACATACGAGAAAAAGCTGCACCATGAGGCGGTTGACTGAGTTTAGCCGAAGCAGAATATATCTACTCCATAGTAGAAATATTTACTGTGACTATGTCTAGTGCCTCTCAAACGACGACACTCCCTCCTTGGACACCGTGTGCAGCCTTGCCTCACTGAATTTCAATTCTCAGAAATCTTTCTTAAAAAATGTCTTCTAGTCTGAAGGTAAGCGCCGACCCGGCCCAATCCACCTCTTGTATCCAACCCGCGCTCCATCGCAGTTGGACATTTTTTTTTTACTTTGATCCGATCTTGTGTGAATATATGTCTGTGGTTGGAACTTTGATCTTTAAGGTTTTTACTAAAAAATGAAAAATTCACATCTCCGGTTCTACTGATTGTATTTGTGTTTTGGTGTCAAATATATTTTTTCTTTTAATCTTCACTTTTTTCTAAATTGGTGTGGGATTGTTCTTGTGTTATGTTTTCACTTTATTACTGTTTGTGTGCTGCATGATTACTTTACACATTGTCTCTCAGTTAAGCCTGATCTATTTTTGTGCCAAGGTGCCCAGGGTTAAGCACAAGCTTATTTAGTGACTTTTTGTGGTTCACCCTGCCATTGATCTTGGCTGATGCTTGACCAGGGCTTGCACCACAGTCAACCAACATCCCAGTTTCTCACAATAACTAATTGTCCCTTAGTTTGAGTTCCTTAGGCCACTTGACATTGTTTGTTTTTCCTCTGCATATCAGCCCTCATATTGGAAGTAGACTGGCCTTAAAAAGCACCAGAGTGGGCTGTGGGGTCCCACAGGGTTCTAAATTGTCCCTGTTGCTGTTTAACAGCTGCATGCATCCTTGTGCATATCTTCTGATGCACTTAGGGACTAGATATTACCTCTACACTGATGACACCCAACTCATTTTTAAGTTTGCCCAAAATACTGCTGATGCATCTTCCTTAACGTTCAGTATTTCCTGGGGTAGATGGTGGATATTTTCCACATTTATGAGAGTGAATCCATCTAAAATGCACCAATGAGTGGCATTTCAGGAGAACTAATGTAGTGGTCTGGTACTGGAGACCCTGTCACTCACTTTCACAGACAGTATGTAACTTAGGCATCTAAACTGACTCTAATCTAACTCTCGAGTCACAAGTAGCCAAAGTTGCTAGCAAACCTCTGTTCTTTACTTGAAAATGTTGTGACACATTCTTCCATTTATCTTAAAGATTGATCCTATACCTATAATCAATGTATTAGTTCAATCTTGGCTAGATTATGGAAATGCCATCTATCTCTCAGATCCTGAAAAAAATCATGGCCCAGATGTACAAATATTAGGAATACCAGTTTCCTAATTGTGATTCTCTCCAAATTGCAATTAAGAAATCGGTATTCCTAATGTATGAAACTCATTTAATTTCATTTTGGGATTACTTGTGGGTTGCTAATCGACCAGCCTCATTCATTTTAATGAGGTAGGTGGCCGTTTAGGACCCATTAGGAATCACAGCTATCACAGGTATGGTCATCTGCTAAGGTCAGCAGACCACCATGTCTGCAGTCTTTTTTTATGCAGCCTATTTTCCTTAAAGAAAAATGGGATGTGTTTTTTAAAAGAAAAAAATTATACCTTGCAGTTTCATTTTTTAACAGCAGGCAGTGGTCTGTGAGACCACTGCCTGCTCTTAAAAAATAATATTATTTACATTCCCAAAGGAGAAGATGTCCCTTGGGGACTCCTTCCTCTTTGCGAATGGGTTACCACCAGTTTTAAACTGGTTGTAGTGTATTACTGTTTTTGCTTAATGTCATGCATTTGGATCTACCTGACTTCATAGCTTCTAAATTTCATTGTAATTAGTCTTCTCATTCTCTTTGTTTAAATTCCCTCTTTTTTCTAGGTGTGCCTAAAGTGAAAACTGCTCACTATGGTGACCAGTCTTTTTTTGTCTCCGCTGCCAAGGCAAGCAATTCTCTCCCATTACGTATATGACATGAGTCTTCCTTAATTTGTATTAGAAAACAATTAAAACCTTTATTGTTCACTAAATAGATGATTCTGGTTTATGGAATCTAGTTATTCAGCGGCATGAAGCATCAGTGTCTACACTATATAAATAACAGATAACATAAATTACATAACAATACCACCCAACACCACTACCTTCTGCCCAGTAATAGTTTACTAGCAATATCCCTCAACTCTTCCAGAAAGTTTCTGGCATGTGATGGGGTAAAGGTTTGCATGTCGCAAATAGGAATGCATGTATTTATATGTGTGGTAATTATATAGTGCAAACCTAGCCAAAATATAGCTTCCCCCCACAGACATTCCAACACATCATTTCCAATTTCCTATGTCAATGGCAATGTTGCTGCTTGTGGACAGTGCTTGGTCCATGACAATTACCCTGTTCTCAACAATTGTAAACAGTTAACAGTGGATTTTAAAACTTTTTTTAAACTATTGCTGTGTTACATCTGACGATAACATGAAGAGCTTGAGTTGTTGATATGATTGATGCAGTACAGATGTTTGGTTTCTTAAACTACTTGAACAGAGGAGCAGAGGATTGCCCTATTCTACTGAAAAGTTTAAGGACATCATAATGGATGTACTGTCCAATCGATAACATGCATAAAACCTGTCTTTTCACACTATGAGGAGCAGAGGCTGAACACAAGTGGGAGGAGAATGAGCTTAAAGTCCAACCCATCATTGGGTGTGATCAGTTGAAAGTAAATCATATAGTCCTACAGGCACTCTTGCTAAGCCGATGGTAAAAGGAAGCTTAGGGGATCCACTGAGCAAGGTAATAACTCAAGCTTGGCAAGATAAAAGGTAGTGTGTTGGGTACTTCCCAATGGATATTCTGTTAAAGAATGACTGATCAAGCCATAGGACAATTAGAGAAGTGTTTGTTGAGCCTGTCTCTTTTACATACTCCTTGGTGGATTACCAACACAATTCAAAGTCCTATGTTTCATATTACAGGAAAGATTACCATTTTAACCGTCAGGCAATAAAGATGTATTTTAATCCATAATATGCCAATATACTGGCTGCACAGCTTTTGGCCAATAAGAAGCCAGACATGTACTGAACTATCAACAGAACCACCTTGACATTTGGCTCACTGGGAATTTTCACAAAATTGAGGTGTTACCAGATTGATGCTCAGGCCTTTGGCTTGCTATGAAAGATTTAACATAATACCTTGATTAATTGTGATTTACGTTTAGTGTGGTCCTCCCCCCATATGTTGCAGAACAGCCTTTCCTGAAGCCCCAAAACACAGATCCATAGCTGGTTTTCCCTTTGGTCTTGAGTAGCATGAGTATGACTGACAGCCAAGTACTCTAATTATGCTTGTGTTGACTTTTCGCAGAAGTGGGATTTATCTGCCTGCTCTACCAGACCTATTGAGGAGTTGCTCTGACCTGTTGTAACCTTGGACATTGATGCTAACTTCTTCTGTTGAGGAGAGTCACTGCAGGTCTCCTAGCTGCCGCTGCTGGGGACTGCATGTCCCATAATCCCGCTCGCCTAAAGCCACCCTCACCTGATTAACTTTGGCGTTATATAAAGCGTGTTGCAGTCCTGCAGCATGGGATGTGCGCAGGCACCGCCCAGACAAAGCCCTGGCCAAAGGAGGGCCCGTCCATGCTCGTTCATGTCCATCGGAGCTCGGCGGAGGCTGGGCTGGACCACCCTCCTTGGCTCAGATAGAAAGGAATCTGAAAGTACTATGCATACAATTTCCTGCATCTTTACGCACCTATTTGTAATGTAATGTAATGTAATGTAATGTAAACTCTACTTGTAAAGCTTGTAAAGGATAGAGCCAGGTCTTAATATTCTTTCTGAACAGCAGTAGGTCTTTCATCTGTCGCAACTCCGTGGGTAGGCTGTTCCAGAGCCGTGCTGCAGCAACACTGAAGGCTTGCCCCCGCAGTTTAGCTCTTCTAATCCTGGGTACTTTCACCCAGTTGGCCAAAGATGAGCGAAGACAGCGAGTAGGGGTATACCAGCTGAATTTGTTCTGCAGCGGTTTGGGCCCCAGACCGTGCAGTGCCCTAAACACGATACAAAGGGATTTAAATTGAATCCTCTGCGAAATTGGGAGCCAGTGAAGCTCCACAAGGGCCTGAGAGGCAGAAGACTGACGAGGTCTCATCAAGGCCAGCTTGGCCTCCGCAGTCTGGATTTTCTGTAGTCTCCCAATTAGGTACTTGGGGGATTCCAGCAGCAAGGCATTACAGTAGTCCAGCCTGCTCAGGATGACGCTCCTTACCACCAGTGCACGTGCCTGTGGAGGTAGCATAGGGAGAATCTTGCTAAGGGCCCTAATAAGGGAGAAACAGCTCCCAACGGCCTTGTTGACTTGTGTTTCCAAAGTCAGCTTCTCATTAAAACAGATTCCCAAGTTGCGAACCGTCTCAGAAGGTGCCAATGGAGAGTCAGAGGGAATAGGCCAAAAACCAGCTGGGAGAGAGTATGGCACTCTCCCACCTGCAATACATAAGATCTCTGTTTTATCTGCATTGAATTGCAGAGAGTTATTTCTCAGCCAATGTACCACGTTCTGCATACAGGCATGAAAGTTACCTAGAGTGGTTGACTGGTCACCTTCCAGGGAAAGAATAAGCTGAGTGTCATCAGCATAATTCACCAAGCCTATATCGTAGGATTTAATGACATCCATCAGGGGACGCATGTAAGCATTAAATAATATAGGGCTAACCCCAGATCCCTGTGGGACCCCATAACGAATCTTGGCAAACTTAGATTGAAAAGGGGGAAGGGCCACTGCCTGGCATCTGTCGGTCAGATAGGAATGAAGCCACTTCTGCGCCATACCCACCACCCCCATTCCCTCCAACCGTTCCAGGAGGACCTTGTGGTTGACTGTGTCGAACGCGGCAGATAGATCTAACAGGATCAATATGGCAGAATGACCCCTATCTGCAGGCATACGAAGATCGTCCATCACAGTCAACAAGGCGGTCTCCATCCCATGTCATGGGCGGAAGCCGACTTGCACGTCCTCCAGTTTATCATTTGCCTCCAGGAACTCGGAAAGCACCTTGCTTACCAATCGCTCAATGATCTTCACTGGGTATGGAAGGAGAGAGATAGGCCTGTAGTTTTTAAGACAGGCTGGGTCAAGTGAGGGTTTTTTCAAAAGAGGGGACACAACTGCTTGTTTCCAGCAGGATGGGACCAGCCCACTACACAGGGATTGACTACATAACTGTCTTAACAAAGGAAACAGATCAGGGCCTAACGCTTTCCAAACCCTATGGGGAAGAGGGTCCAAAGGTGATACAGAGGAGACACCTAACGCTATTTGATTGAAATCCTCCGCAGAAGGTATATCAAAGTGATCTAAAAGAGGCCTCTGGTCCGGTGATTTACTCACCCCCTTCCATCCCTCCTTCATATCCTGTGGAGGTCCACTGACCCCATCATCTGAACTATCCCCTCCCAGCCCTTTAATCATTTTGCAGATTTTGTCTTCAAAGAAGACAGCCAAGCTATCACAAAGTTCCTGCGTGTGAAGAACCTTATTTTTTGTACATGCAGAACTGGCAATATCATTCATGATTTTAAACACACTCTTGGTGCTATTAGGTGCCTTCAAGATTATATCTGCAAAATATTCAGCTTTAGCAGAGGCAATTTTTTTCTTATAGCTTAAGATTTTCTCCTTCCAGGCGGCTTTATCTGTGTCTAAATACCCCTTCCTCCATCGCCGTTCTGCCTGTCTGCAGCCCAGTTTTAAAGTTTGCAGTTCAGCACAGTACCAAGGGGCAGAAGGTTTGCCTACTTTTTTGACCAGTTTTCGAGGGGCGAGCTGGTCAAGACGGTCATTTATATGTAGACAAAGGGTTGCATAATTTTCCTCCACCTGTTTTCCAGGGTCAAAAGAGCCTTCCAGATGGAGTACCGGTGAAGAACTTGCTTTCCTCAAGAGACCTTTCCAGTCCCTACTTAGGAAACTCCTAGCTTCCCTATGAGTAGGGCCATTCTGCCTGGTGTTAAACACGTCAAATTTAACCAGGTGGTGATCGGACCATCATACCGGCAATATGTTCACCACTTCCATGGAGTCTTTCTCGGCAAAAATCAAGTCCAATACATGTCCTCCCACATGTGTAGAATCTACAATCCATTGTGATAGGTTCAAATCCATACAGGATTGTAGGAGATTATTATACCCTGAGTCCATGCTCCCGTTAGCCCGAAGGATGAAATCCCCTAAAATAAGGAGTCTAGCATGAGAGAGAGCCATGTTACTAAAAACATCGATCAGATTTTTCTGTTGGAGGTGACTGGCCACCCCTGGAGGCCTATAACAAATAATGCCAGTCAGTGCATGTCTCCCATGGTCTTTTAGTGAGAAGCCCTGTAGATCAATCCCTTCTACCTCATGAATATCCACAGGGGAGAAGTCCCAAGACTCCTTAAAAATAATCCCAACCCCTCCACCTCTACCGCTAGAGCGTGGCTCGTGGAAAGCTTTATACCCCTGAGGACAGGCCACACCCATCTCCAAGTCGGACCCAGGGTGTGTCCACGTCTCGGTCAAGAATAGGGCATCCAGATCGTGTGATTCTAACAATAGCTGCGTCTCCACATAATGCTTACAGAGGGACCTAACATTGAGCAGGCCACATCTTAGAATGTCCCTTTTAATAAAGTCAGATACTACCCCAGCCGTATCTTCAAATTTAAACTCCCCAAAACCACCTCCCTGCTCACCTATTTCCCGTAGTGAGGCACTCGAATACCTACTGACCAGCTTGCCAATTAGTTTGATCCAACATCCAGCAGAATGGCTGGCGCTGTACGCGATCGTTGCGTGGACGGGCGCAGACGGGCTAGCCATTGGCGTGCCGGCGGCACACCCACTGCGCTCGTCCGCTGCGCGGTCACGCCAGCGTGACGATTTATAGGCAGTGGCAACACGGACTAAGAGACTAGAAGGCTGACCCCAGAAGGTACAGCGGGCCCGCTCTAGCAGGCGGACACCGCTAAGTCAGACAGGGAACGGAATAAAATACGGGCGTTAATTTTTAAAAACAGTGACAAATGTTTATATTTTTAAAAGCAGTTCATAGAACATCAAGTGCAAGAATATTCACAATAGAAGCAGCAGACGCAAACGCCCACTCACAGGCAGAGTACACCACGTCTCACACGCTCACACGCTGCGCGGACGCGCCAGTGTGATGATTTATAGGCAGTGGCAACACGGACTGAGAAACTAGAAGGCTGACCCCAGCAGGTACAGCGGGCCCGCTCTAACAGGCGGACACCGCTAAGTCAGACAGGGAACGGAATAAAATACGGGCGTTAATTTTTAAAAACAGTGACAAATGTTTATATATATATTTATTTTTTTTATTGGCATTTTCAAAACAAACATTTCTATAACATTCGAACGAGTCAGTTCAATATTGATCAAAAAGTTAACTCAAATAGCCATAGGCATATCAGTACACAAAGCTAATAACAGCTTACACCGTAGCCCTCCTCCACAAACCTCAGACAATATAACAGGTAAGTAAAAGAAAAGAAAAAAAAAAGAGAGAAAAATTAGTACGCACATCTTAGCAAGTGTTAACACAAGGGTCAGCATTGTGCACTGATCAGCCTTGAATGGGCTGTTTCTATAGTTATGCAGTGATCTGCTGGTCACATATGCCAGTACATGTGTTCTAAGCAGTCGAGGCAGGTGTGTGGCATGAAGCTATCAGGTTTAGGGTACAGTCTGCATATCTCCCGCAGCCACTACCCCAGTCGACGTTCGCAAATCAGCGCTTCATGTTAAGAATGGTTCCCAGATGTTGCGGGGTCTAGAGGAGGGTGGCATCAATTCCCAGAATGTGCTCAATTGTGCGTGGCCATATGTAAGGTCTCTAACCCAATCTGCAATTGTAGGCATTCGGCGTCTACCCCAGTGGACTGCAACCTGTCTCTTAGCAAACAAGAGGAGAAGAGCGTGTAATTTACGCAACTTGGGCGGTGTTTTTTACATATCCCAATAGGCCAAGCGTGGGAGAAGGGGCCAGCGACACCCCCAAGATGTTATTTACTGACTCAAATATCTGCTTCCAAAAGGTAGCTATCCTGGGACAGTGCCATGCAATGTGAAGGAATGTAGCTGAGGCAGAACCGCATCTCCAGCAGTTGTCATCTTCGCGTATACCCATTCGGTGGAGGCTCACTGGAGTTCGGTAGTACCTATGCAAGTATTTGAAATGGATTAATCGCAACTTATAATTCGGGAAAGTTCTGAAAGTTGACCACAGCAATAAGCCCACTGGGCCTCAGTCAGGGGTTCCTCCAACTCAGCGTTCCAGTGTCTAAGCGACGCAGGCGTTACTATCGGGGCAGTATCTTGCATGCGGGTATAAAGGCGCGTAATGAGTCCACGGGGAGAGGGGAATTTCAGCAGGTTATCTAACGCAGGCAGGGTCGGCGGCGGCTTCGGGAATTCATCCCAGAGGGCACGGCACGCCGTGCGTATTTTATGATATAGAAACATCTCAGAGAACGGAACTACCTGACCTTCGGGAGCCACAGGGGGAGGCCTAAATTCATCATCTGGATATAAGTCCTCAAACGTCTGAAGTGTCATCTTCCGAGCTAGAGCCTTGCCCATGCTGTCTTGTAAGCAAGGCATCATCGGGTTTTGAGACAGGGGGATAGAGGGTGCATAGAGCAACGGGATACCCGCTCTTTTACGCAGTTCATCCCATGCCCAGCATAGAGTCCCAGCAGAGTCTATGTCACCTCGAGGGCGGCGTATCTTTTGGTATAGCGCCACTTTGAGCGGGGTGGGTGCCATCACATCTGTCTCGACCGCCACATGCGGTTGGAATGGGGTCGGATGGACCCAATAATGCAAAAATTGTGCTTGTGCGCATAACGCGTATAGCCTCATGTCAGGAGCTCCCAAACCGCCTTGTCTCAGCGGGAGAGTCAGTAGATCCCAGGAGGCATGAACCTGTTTTCCGGCCCACGCCAGCGTGGTCAGTGATGCTTGGAGTGTATTAAAAAATTGTTTAGTGAGTGGGAGTGGTACATTACCAAACAAATATAAGAATTTTGGCAAAATAACCATTTTAGCAAGGGCAATCCTGCCAGCTAGCGACAGTGGCAGCCGAGCCCACACTTTTACCTTTTCTTCCAACCACATAATAGTTCGGCCGTAATTGAGGCGCCACACCTCCTGTGTGTTCCGGCTGATCCAAACCCCTAAATATTTAACCTCTGCAGCCTCCCAGCGTAAGGGGAACTCCGACGTCACCGGGGGGGTGCCATCCGTTAACGGAAATATCACAGATTTAGCCCAATTGATATATACACCTGAGAGTCCGCCAAAACGTATGAATTCCCTCAATATCGGATCTAAGTTCTCAGCGGGGTTTACAATGTATAGCGTGACGTCATCTGCATGTAGGGAGATAAGCAAGCTACGGGAACTGAGTCCAATACCTCGTGCGGTATGGTGTTGTCGAATGCGGGCCGCCAGGGGTTCCATCGCAATCGCAAAAAGCAATGGGGACAAGGGACATCCCTGTCTAGTGCCGCGGGAGATTTGGAAGGAACCTGTAAGCACACCATTTACCCGGACGCGTGCTGTGGGCAAAGTGTACAGCAACCGGATGCGGTTCATGAAGAGTGGACTGAATCCCATACGCTCTAGAATAGAGAAGAGATAGGACCATTCAAGCGTATCAAATGCCTTGGTGGCATCTAAAAATACCACCGCGGCCCTTTCGTCTGGGTGCAAGTAGTGTAACACCGAAAAAATAGTCCGTAAATTATGGGACGTCGATCTCCCCGGGATAAATCCCGACTGATCTGGTAGCGCTATTATTGGCAGGAGTGGCTGCAATCTATTGGCGATCAGTTTCGCTAGGATTTTAACATCCACATTGATCATAGATAGTGGGCGGTAGGAGTCCAGCTCCTCCTCCGTCTTTCCAGGCTTTAAAAGTGTCAGAATCATCGCCTCCCTCATGGACTGTGGTAGCACGCCTAGTTCCAGCGCCTCCTCGTATACCGCTAGCAACCTAGGTGCCAATTCCTCAACATAAGTTTTATAAAAGGATGTGGTTAGGCCGTCGGTGCCCGGAGCTTTCCCTAAGGGCAAACCTGTAATAACTTGAGCCACATCTTTCACTGTGAATGGGAGGTCCATATATTCTCTATGGGTGTTGTTGAACCAGACTAGCGCCAAGGAGTCGAGGAATGACTGCAGCCCCCCCTCACCTGTCCCTTGAGTAGTCGTGTACAGCCGAGAATAAAATGTGGAGAACTCCTCAGATACCTCCATGTGGCCTCTAACCATGTCTCCCTGCGGAGCTCGGATCTCATGGATAAATGCCGCCGATTTAGATGGTCTAATCATGCCCGCTAATGTGCGTCCCGGTCTGTCCCCCTCCCCATATCTACGAGCCTCTGCATATTTACCTAGAAATTTCGTTTCACGCTGCGCCTCTTCAGCATAGTCTAATAATAGAGATTTCAAGGTTTGTGCAGTGAGGGGATCATTTGTGGAGTAGAAAGTGTCTTCCAATACTTTAATCCGGGTTTCCAGGGAGGCAAGTGTAGTCCGGATGGCCTTTAGCACCCCCGCCTGTCACGCTATGCATTGTCCTCTTATCACCACCTTAAAGGCCTCCCAAAGTGATGCCTCTGTATCCACAGAGCCTAGGTTATTAACAAAATAGTCAGTAATGTCCCCCCTTATCTCCTCCTTAAAGGCCTCATCCAGCATGGCATGCGGTGGAAGCCGCCATGTAAACGCACGGGGGAGTGATCCCGGGAGCAGCAGTCGCAACAAGCATGGGGCATGGTCCGACAGTGTGCGCGGTAAGTGTGAGACATCAGTGGTCCAAGCCGCGATGTCTCTGGAGACTAGCCAAAAGTCCAAACGGGACCACGCACTGTGATGATCAGAGATACATGTACCCTCCATCACCAATGGATGTCTATTACGCCATATGTCCACTAGTTCCCCATCTGTAGTTATAGAGTGCAAAGCGGCACTAGCTGCCGGGTGTAAGGAGCGAGCGACTCCCTCCTGTCCATGGCATCATCTAGTATAGCATTGAAATCTCCACCCCATATCACAGTGTCACAGCCTGTCGCCCTGATTCTGGACCATATGTCCTGAAAGAATTCGGGAGTCAATATTCGGACCATAAATTGCTACAATTGTCAGGGAAATCCCTCCCAGCAGACCACTTATAATAACAAACCTCCCCTCGGGATCCCCGTGAACCTCTCTCTCGCGCCAGTCTATCCCCTGCTTAACCAGCACAGCCACACCTCTAGCATAATTGGAATATATGGAGGAATACACGTGTCCCCATCTGCGATGCCGCAGTCTTTGAGTCGGTGCAGCATTTAAATGCGTCTCCTGTAGCAAACAGACGTCAATGATGTGTCTAGCTAAATAAGCATGTACCAGTCTGGATTTACGGCTGTCATTTAACCCTCGGATGTTCCATGTTAGCAAATTCAGTGGTTGTGCGTGCTCTTGTCTATATGGGTTCCTACTGCGCAAATTAGGGGCGTAGTGTGTGCAATGAGCAAATCACAGAGTGTGTACCTTAACCAATAGCTAGTATTCGTACTGACTCTAAACAAAAAAACAATACCCGCTACCCACCCACCACCCACTCCAACCCCCCAATCAGGTTGTAGCATAATCCCCCCTAACAAACGAAAACAACGTGAAATACTGAAAATGAAGGGGAAATTCCCCATAGGGGCGTAGTGGCTTCAGCAATCATCCCTGTGTTAACAGGGTGGCTGGGATTACTTCAGTGTACGCTGCAAGCCCACCCCGACATCCCCAGGTTAATCAGCTATCTGAAACAAATAAAGTTGCGAGGACCCACAGTCATATAGCTATAAAATACCACATGGTTCGGAGACTCATCGAGTGAGGCACCCAGACCCGCGGAGATCAGTGTCAGAAATCAGTCATTGTCACTGAGTTGGCCAGACGTCGACGCAGTAGCTTCTCGAGAGTCTTTGCCTTTCCTTCTCCCGACGTGTTTGGCGAATTTCAGGGCAGATTTGGCATCAGTGAAATAATGCGCTGAACCATCATACGAGACTTTCAACTTAGCAGGATATAGCAAGGAGTATGGAATTTGCGCCTGTAGAAGTATGCGCTTGGCCGGGAGGAATTCGCGTCTCGCCGCCTCTACAGTTGGAGTGAAATCTGGGTATAGTGAGATGTTATTGCCCTGATAGGACAATTGGCCTTTTTCCCTCGCCATTCTTAAAACATTGTCTCGGTCTTGATAGTTCAACAATTTGGCCAAGATCGGTCTTGGCGGCACCCCCACTGGAGGTTTCTGTCCGAAGGATCTGTGTGCCCTTTCCACTGTGAAGATTGGGGACAGATGGGGGTCAAACAACGCATGCAGGAGGTCCGTCACATAGGTCTCCATCTTGGTGAAAGCGGTGGTCTCCGGGATACCAGTAATACGCAGGTTGTTTCTCTGTGACCGCGCCTCCAAATCATCATTTTTGGCGCGGATGACCCCTAGGAGCTTGTCCATATGCAACAACTGTTGCCACCTGAAATTCGTGGAATTCGGTGTGTTGATTTTCCAGTACATCTAACCGATTGTCATGGACAGCGACCTGAGCCTTAACCGAATCCAGCTGCGTGGTCAGGGTGTCCAATTTGGAGTCAATATTCCTCAAGCTGGACCGCATTTCTAACATGAGGGTACGTCATGGGTGCGTCTCTAGGTGTTCCTCCATTGGTGTATCCGAAGGGGGATCAGTGTGGCGCGTGGAGCGTTTATCAAACGTGAACTTCGGCTGTTTGGCATCTTGCTTGCCCATGTTTAAGCAACCGGGGGAAGAGCGCCTGAGCAGACAGGAGTTTGCAGCCGCTTTCGATTCTCAAGGCTTCGCGGTCATCAGCCCGCTCCCCGCGGGCGGCTCAGCGCAGGGTGCACAGATACAGCATGTCCCAGTGCAGAGGTCCTCAAGCCGCCCAGGTCGTCGGACACCCACACGCAGCCACACCTTCAGATCTCTCCACGCCACCCGAGCTTACCAAGTATAATCCTGGAGGTAGGCCAGCTCAAGCTTCCTCAACCTCGGCTGACACCAGGAGTGGGACCTCAGGGGAACAAAGCCACAGCGAGCGGTGGTGGGCAGGTCTGAGCCGGGGCTTCACCCAAACAGGCAGGAGATCGAGCATGTGTCGTGGCGCCTCCCGGGATTGCGTCACCAAAGCTCCCCAAGGTCAGGATGTCGAGACTCCCGCACTCCCACCAGGACCGTCCGGCATGCAGCAGCCGCAGATTCGGGTGCCAGGGCGATTGTACAACTGCTGCCCCTTGGCCTCGGCTCCTCCGCTCCACAAGAGTGCCTCTAGGGGTACCACGGGCAGAGAGATTACCCAGGGCGCTCAGCGGCCCGCTGGGGGCACGGTCTCCCTCACCCCACACCAGCCCCAGCAGCGCAAGATGGCCACCTCCGTGATGTCTTATCCCCAGCGTCAAGGGGAGCAACTTAGCAGCAAAGCCACAGCCTGCACCGCAGGTGCCCCGTCCTTACCCAGCACTTCGCAGGGCCCAGCAACGGGGAGGAATCTTCAAGGGCGTCGGGCCGTCCTCGTGACGTGTGTCGTCCCTCACCACCTCTCCGGATGCTCATCAGCTAAGATGGCGGCGGCAGGCTGCTGTACCCGCGCCGAGCCCACCGTGCTCTCCAGCAGTAAACATCCACTGGTGCCGAGTGGGTCAGACACCATAAATACTGTGCAGGTGGCACCTCTCGTCATTTACATACACCACCTCAGCAGCGGGGCCGATTTTCGCAAGGCGACCGCGCCTCCGCCTCCGAGTTCAGCCTGCAGTCCCGCCGCAGCCTCGGGCTCGGGTTGCTGGACGGCCGCTGTCCGCGTTCACCGCGGGTGTGGGGCTCACAGGCAAGAGGCAGCGCCTCCGTTCCGCACGTCTCGGAGCTCACACGGAGTGCGGATTCTGCAGCAAATCTATCCGCTGTGGGTCAGGCAGTCAGGGACATCGAGCAAGGCTCACCACGCCACCTCAGCAAAGGATTAAAAAAGGATTAATGACCCAGCCGGCGGAGCGCACTCACAGAGCGGCCATTCCGCTGCTCGGCAAACCACGCCCCCCCAAAAATGTTTATATTTTTAAAAGCAGTTCATAGAACATCAAGTGCAAGAATATTCACAATAGCAGCAGCAGACGCAAACGCCCACTCACAGGCAGAGTACACCACGTCTCACACGCTGCGCGGTTACGCCGGCGTGACGATTTATAGGCAGTGGCAACACGGACTGAGAAACTAGATGGCTGACCCCAGAAGACACAGCGGACCCGCTCTAACAGGTGGACACCGCTAAGTCAGGACTGTTCACGTTGGATTGAGTAATTGTCTTTCCTCTTTAAAGCTGTTTTAAATAAAGGTCTGCAACCTTTGAGTTACTCCTAGCTCGTTACCCAACTTGGACTTAAAAATCATAGATTAGCTCACCAACTATGGGAAAATGTAAAGCATCAGAATTAGGCCAGGGCACTGTTAAACATCCAAAGCAGCCACTTAGATGAGATAATTGTACCTTGAGAGAAATAGATCATCTATTAGAAGAAGTGAAGTCTATTATAGGGTTGGTTCCCGCATTTCAAGACACAGTCAATGCAGTTTCTTAAAAAAAGAAGAAAGCCACTTCTATTACTAGTTTTTTTAAGGGGAAAACTCCCAGGCAACACACTAGGTGACCTGTGATTCCTGCGGGAGGCTGCGAACAGATTGAAGAGGGTGTGACCGCTCCAGCTGATCAGAATCTGGGTTCCGAGGGAGATTTGCCTAGCCCACCGCCGCCGATTTATTCTATTCCTAATTCATTTTTGCTATTTGTGGATACGGGAGGGGTGCAAGATAATTCGGAGAGGGCAAATGTGATGAGAACTGCCCAAGTCTTAACTCCAGTACTTAAATCCCTGCAGGATGAAATAGTACTTCTCACATAAGAAGTAAAGACGCGAAGGGCTGAAACTGGTAAACTCAGAACACTGATTACTAGATTAGTTGACATGTCTAAACTGGTAGCTGCAGTGAAGTCCACTGTGGAGCCATCTGCCCAACATTCCCTAGCAGTCCTGAGCACACATTTACAAACCAGAGTTTCTGGACTTACAAAAAGGAATTCAACTCTGCCATGCAGCAAGCGCAATGTAAATAGTTTTATTTATTTAATTACTTACCTTACTCCTGTCCATCGTATGTCGGACTCCACTACCCCCCCACCATGTCCCTCCCCCGCCCCGCCCCACCGCCCCGCAGCACTCCCTCGGCGAGCCACCACTGTCCACAAGGCATTCAAACTATGATAGCATAGAACACTTTTTAAATGATAACAATTTAGCAGATATCCTTATCGTTCTTGATCTGGTATCATCATTACTAAGCTATCCTGTTTTAGGTGTAAACCTATAATAACTGATAAAACCCCACCAAAAGGGAAATAGCTCTCACCAGTGTAAACATATAAACACTGATAAACACCTGCACAACCACAAAATAAATGCAATTCAAAGAAAGGAAAAGGAGAGTGAAAGAGTCATTTTTATTTCTTCCTGAAGGGACTAATACAATGTAACTTTGCTATACAAGGAAGCAGCAAGAAAGACTGGGCTAACATTATTCGGCTGGAGTTTTGTTGTTTAAGGATGTCACTAAAATATTATTTCTTCTTCCTTTTTTCAGTTTTGTGGTGTTTTGCCTAAAGATGCAGGGTTTGGAAGCAGCTTTTAGGTCTTATTTAATTATTTTATAAACTGTAAAGAATCAGGAAATATCAAATTCATATTTTATATTTTGGATACGTTTGATTCTTTCATAGATAGGTAAAATGGCTGGTTTCATAAGAATCTTTCCCAATGTCAACCTTCACATTTACCTGCAGACAGAGAATGGGTGGAACATCAGTTCCCTTTTCTAGCGAGTCAGTATTGATAGTAGGTGAATTGCCAAACACCCAAGGCTTTAAACATTCAATGCAAGGTACAATGACAAATATATGTGAAAAGAGTGCTGTTACAAAGCATCTGGGATAGTGGTGAAAACATGACACCAGACTTTTGAAAAACATGGAACACAGTGTCACTTGGACTGCTGCAAAAAAGTTCTTACCAAGTTCAACAAAGATTGGGGTGACAGTGTTTGCATTTGCAATGATTCAGCTACGTATATGAAAAAGTTGAGATGACCTGTCAAAAATCGATACTTGAGTTGAAGTCCTTCCCTGTAAGAGATCCTTGCCACGTGCTAGCTGGTATGCTAAAAGCATCTTTCGAATCTTCAGAGTTAATAAAGAATGCTGTTTAGTTTGTAGTCCATTCTAGTGCACTATTTCATTATGTGCGGCAACTAAAATACTAATATTTCTCATTTTGTGTGTTGTGTGGCATCAAAGAAAGAGTCAACCCAACTGTGCCATTTAGCCGGTGGTTCGCGGTCCTAGAGAAGGTGAATGCTATATTATCCATGTGGTGACCGTTTACAGAAATTTTGCTTAGTGATGATGCCAAAGACAAGAAATGGGAGGATCTTCGGTTGCATATTGATAATGATGTGAAAAAAAGTATATTCTACTGCGGTCTTACATTTTTACAGGAAAACATAACTGCTGTAGTGGACATAATAAAAAAACTAGAGTTTAAAAACACTTGTCTACAAAGTGGTCTGTGTAATAGGTGTAGCTGTGAAACATTTCCTTGAGAGTAGGCTGGGCAACACTATTAGTGACTTTGGCACTGCAACATGTTTCATGCTGGAATGCTTGCCGCTTGGTAAGCAAAGAAATGCTGAGGAGCAATTCAGGAAATTGTATTTTACAATGCATTTGGAAAAGGCTTGAAATGATGCATAGAAATGTCCCTTCACCAGCCATGGCATTTGATGTCAATGAAGCCTCACTGTGGTACTCTGACAAGTTCTAGATCCCTTCCATAAAGGGGAATTTTCTCCAGACTTTGAAAAGTGCTGCTTCATTTTTGACTGCCTCAATAACTGAGTGCCTGAAAAGTTTCAGCACTCTGTCCATCATCTCCTTGTGTTTCCTTCAATAACTCTGAATTGGCAGGGTATGCCCAGATGTGGGTCCCTTGCTCACTTTGCCACTGGATTCAAGTTAGCCTGGCTGATGAGGGGTGTTACCCCGAAACCAATCCCAGGATGCTTTTTTCCGATCCAGGGGGGACATGGCCTGGCAGTTCGGGCTGGACTGTTCCCATGAGTGATAATGTAGTCTTTCTGAGGTATGCAATAGGTATCATAATTAGGTAGACATTTCTTTGATAACGCTGATGCATCTCGCTGAACGATTTTCTTATTCCATGAAAGTTTTACTTATTGCATTTTAACTGTGTAAATGAGAATGAGGGTCAAAACTGATTTGCATATGGCTCGGTCCAAACTAGGGTGGTGAAGTGAGCTAAAGAACGTTGATGGATTCAACCCAGATCTGTGACTGGGGGTGAGTGTCTGAAAAGTTTCAGCACTCCGTCCATCATCTCCTTGTGTTTGCTTCAATAACTCTGAGGGCATATGCAGCCAGTTCAAAGCATATGTTGCAGAACCTGTCCCAGAGAATCAGAATCTTCAGGTGCACAATTATTGGCATGGAAAGATATGTCAGTGGCCAGAGTTAGCATATTGTGCAATGGCTGTTTTGGTGTTGCCTGTCTCAAGTGCCTATGTTGAGAGGGCCTTTTCACAGATATAAGTTTACATGGGAAGGAAAGAGCAAGCGTGCATTGCCAAAGACTCACTGAAGAATTATTGTGTGGTGTACTACAAAACATTTGATCTGTAAAAATGTACTTGGACCTCATTTACACTGTACATACACTGTCTATATACCATGCAGTATAGAAAGCAAGCAATAATAAAAGCACAATGTTCCATAAACACTGGAAAAATACTGCTTCTCTTGTTTTTAATGGCGCAAAAATGTGGAACCACTGATGACCACTGGTTTCTTAAGGTACTGAAATCACTGGAAACACTGAAAAAAACCATGAGAATTTACAAAAAAATGTTTTAACTGAAAACAGGAAAGCCTAATCATGAATCTTCTCAACTAATATTTGTCTAAAATATTGGTGGGCAGATAGTTCTCCTAGTTCAAGGTGCAAACACTTGAACTCGGTACTGTCACGGTCCCCACTGTGTGAAATTGACTGACTACTCCTGGGTGGTGGTCCCTATTTGATTTTACAGATATATACAAGGAATCAAATGGAAGGTCTGTCGAAGGGTGGCTTAAATAAAACCTCCTTAGAAGCGACTGGCTTTTCTTCATCAGAGGATGTCATTGGTGCGAAACCCATATTTGTTCCTTTTTCTAACCCGTCTCCTGTTCAAGAGCCCCTGCCTAGTCTATCTGGTTGCTCCCAGACAAGTAATGATAACCTCTTGTCCGTGCCTTTTCCCACCAAGGGCACTAAGCCAAAGGTGAAAATAAGTTCATGGAATGTGGCGGGGCTAAGTTCAAAGGTTGCCATTCCTGATTGAAACACGTTTTTTGAAACAGACAACTATTGTCTGTTTTAGGAAAAGTGGAGTGTCGATCTAATATTCAAAGCAGTGTATCTAAACGTTTTAATTCCAACCATATCAAGTCAAGCAGGGAGACCTTTGGGGGGTTAGCAATTTGGTACAGACCTACTGCACTATGTAAGGTTACTAGAGTTGTCTTGGACTCGCTGACATTCTTGCTATTCCGTTAGTGACAAAGGGCTCTCCCTGAGTTGAAATTTACAATGTTTATTCAAGGGTGGGTCCAGGAAGGATGGGTATCAAAGACTATTCAGCATTTGGAAGAACATCTAGCGAAGAATAGTCTGCAATTCATTTTAATTCTAGCTGGTGATTTTAATACCACCTATGAACCCCTAGATAATGAGGCCGAAAGCCCTCTTTCAGATGTAGACAGGAAAAGGGGTATTCCACTACTAAATGTAACGCCAATTAAAAAGTAGACACGGGCTGATTTACAACTTAAGGCATTGTCCTTAGAATATGGGGCTAGGGCTGTTAACGGGAGCACTAGATCTGATTCCTAGGGGCAGTTATGTTTAACAAATTGTTTCACTCAAGTCGCATAAACTATATTCTAGTGGATCTGAGATTATGGCTGCGAATAGAGGATATGGTAGTGGTGACAAGAACAGAAAGCATCCATAATCCCCTTTGTCTTGTATGATCGATGTGTATGGGTGGGCCACACAACTTGGTTCCTTTCCCATTAACAAAAACTGTCTTCCCCATGAATGACATGCATAGGTTTAAATGGCCTCAGGTAATTGACCGCCCGATACTCTGTTGGCTATTAGAACAGATCTAGAAGAACTCCTGTGCAGACTCAGCAGGAAGCTCTCTTTTGAAGTTGACACAAACACTTTTATTGATTTACATAACAATTTTTTCAAACACATATTGAGCTTCTCTGCATCCCTAAAAATCCTAGAGCACTGAGTGTACATAGGCCCTCCACTTGGTTTAACAGGGACTGTAGGTTGGCACGCAACTTGTTAGCTGCTGCCCTGAGGAAGAAAGACTTGCTGCATAGTCCTGCTTTGAGGAAAGCATGAAAGAAAGTCCAGGAGAAAGCAATGAAGAACTGGGCAAAATCTTAAACGAGGTCAGCCTTGCGAATGGTTCGACCAAATTTTGGTCTCTGGTAACTTGGGGGGTAATGGTTCTTCTGCTACCCCCCATCTAACTTTATTAACCAGCATGATTGGGTGGCACACTTCTCTAAATTATATTCAGTGGGTAGATCAGGTTCTACTGAAGGCGAGCTCACCAGTGTATTATTTTCCAAGCCTACGGCTCTTGTTTTGAGATGGAGGACATAGCCATCGCATTGGAAGCTATGGTAAGCGGTCATGCAGCAGGTACAGATGGCATTTCAGTTGATCTGTTTAAACATGATAAAGACAATTGAATTAAGCACTTACATGCCCTGTCAAATACAACTGCGAGAGGTGCTCCTATCCCCAAGTCCTAGAAAGGTGCAGAGGTGATTCTAATTTATAAGAATGCCCTCATTGTCCAATCAGTTTGACTGACTGTGCTCGGAATATATTCAGCAGGTTACTGCTGAATAGAATCCAAGCACGGATCATGGAGAATGACATTCTGTCTACTTATCAAGCTGGTTTCCAGCAGAAAACCAGCACCATTTATCAGGTGTTTCATTTTCTCCTTATTTATTGGAAGGTAATAGTTATCAGCAAGGGCAGCTTGTACGTAGCTTGTGTCGATCTCAAGTCAGCCTGTTACCTTGTCCTCCACCATAGGCTGTAGGTGGTACTTAGAGATGTAGGCATGTCACCTTCCATCTTCGCCCTGATTGTTCGCCTTCATGAGGGACACTACACCACAGTACGTTGGGGTAATCAGGACCAACTCACTGATAGGATTTCTATTGACAAGGATGAACTTCGGGGCTGTTTTTTAGCTCCTACTTAGTTTTTTATCTATTTCAATGACGTTGTCCAGACCTTACTACAGTATCCCTCCGATGAGCCTGTGCTGGTTACTGCTAAAACTCCTATCTTATTATTTGTGGATGACATCCTACTAATCTTCAAAACTCCAAGTGTGCTTCAACATCTGATTTTACGGTTTCAGGAATTCTGCCCCATGTGAGTTTTGGAGATTAATGGGGATAAGACTAGGTTTATGTAATTCAACCAACACAAGTCTTTTAAGGGCAGAATAACCTGAGGGAACACCATTCTAGAGAAAGTTGATTCCTTCAGTTACCTTGGGATCAATCTGTCATTAAATATGTCATGGAAACATCATATAGATAAAATGATTTTAAAACACAAGCAGATAGTAGGAGCTTTCAGTAAAGAACACAGCTCATCCTTCAGAAAACCCTTAGCCGCTGTTCTTGAAATATATTAAGTGAAAGCTGTGGCTTCCTCTCTATGTGGTTCAGAGTTAAGGGGCTTTTCTAGCTGTCCAGGCTTAACTCTTTCAAAAAACAAGTTCCTAAGGAACTTGGCACAACTTCCATCCACTATCTGTCAAATTTGACATGGGCAGGAGGGTTATAGAGCATAAGGAAAGACTGAGGGTTTTATCATTCTGGAGGAGGATTTGGGCAAAGCCGGAACTTTCCCATTATGCTGCAGCCCTTATGGAAGTTAAGCTTGCTGTTGAATTCACTAAAATGTTTTAGCTCTTTTTCATTTAGAAAATGTTGTTTCAGTTAGGCCTTCCGAAGATCTACCGAAATAGCAATACTGCGTGTTTCAATCTGGTGTTGCAATCTGTGACCCATTCAGATGCTAGTGCATCATTGGCGGTGGAATTTATGGAGTTTAAATGTACCAGTGCCTTTGAAACATACTGGGATATGACATCAGCCCCACTGGATAGGAAATGATATTTCCAATTTAGAGTTGGCACTCTCCCCCTGAAATCCTTCACCAGTAAGTGAGCCTCAAATGCGTCGGTACAGTGTCCAGCTTGTTGTACCATGTTTTCTTTGGTTGCCCTGTGCATGTTCTCCCACGCCGGACATAGTTAAAGCCCCTTTGTAAACAATTGGGCATATGCAAATATCGAGTTGCGTTGAGGATCTTGAGAACCGATGCCCGCCCACTATACACCTGTACAGGTGCCAACTTTTTGGAACGTTTCTGGTATTTAAGAAGGAAATTGTTAAACACATTGAGGCAACACCCTTCAACCAAGTCTTACGCTCGGAAAGTTCATAGAATTATAGTCATGTCTATTTGTCACCTTGTATTTGATGAATTCTTTCTGGAATTTTTGACCTACACTTGTAATTGTCTACTGCTATCAGTGAATAATTTTTCACATTATTTTGATCTTTTATTAGGTGGTTTTATGTATTTCTATAATACTTTTTCTGATTGAATGTCAGCTCATTGATAGAGCTGTGTATCTGCGAATACGCTCTTTTGTGCTTCTTGTATCCCCTTACATTTGTGATGCAACAGTATCCTTCTATTATATACAAACCAGCTGTAGAGGGGGTTGGAAAACGGGTAATGCTTGGGGTGTTAGCATTTGGACTGTAGCTGAGATCTGGCACTTTTTCTTTTTATAGTGATAATGTAGTCTTTCTGAGGTATGCAATAGGTATCATAATTAGGTAGACATTTCTTTGATAACGCTGATGCATCTCGCTGAACGATTTTCTTATTCCATGAAAGTTTTACTTATTGCATTTTAACTGTGTAAATGAGAATGTACAGTCATTTTAATTTGGTTTTATGGATGTTTATTCGAAATAAACTGTTATGACAAAAAGCAAAGTTTTGCCATCGGTACAAATATTTCGAATATATCTTTGTATTTTTATCTCGGAATAGACCATATTTTCACTTTCAAAACATAGATGCTCTACCAAAATCACTTATTGTTACAAACTCATATATGTTTTTGTCATGTGGAACTGATATATAAGGGACTATTTGGACAACATTTTTTAAAATACCTCTATAGGACCATCGACTAGCTAGCTGATTCACCTGTGGTTAATGTTATGAAGGCAAACAAAGAGTTAACTACCTGTATAGCTTTAAATAATCTTTCTGCCAAATGCAGGTATTCCCTTCCCCTTGAATACCATTGTTGGTATAAGAAGGCTAGAAAGCACATTAAGCTGGTCGCACCATGGCACACTATGAAGTCAATGTATGAGGGTAAGGATGTATAAGGAGGATGAGTGGAAGGCATTTTTGTCGTGAAACTGTGTGGTTTGTGCAAACCTTACCAGAATGTCTCATTACTTTGTAACTGAAGATTGCTAGGTTCATTTGTACTGCTATTACTAAGGTTAGAAACTAAAGTCAACAATGAATTGAATCTGTGTGTTGTGTGTTTGTGATTTCTGTATGTGTGTCATATCAGCAGTAGCACAAAATACATGTTTGAGTTTGGTGATTAGCTGCAAGTCTGTCTTGACTCTTTGCCTTTAGGGATCTAGTTTTGGGAACATGACCTGCTGGTGTGTGATGATTAGTATTGCTTACCACTCAGCAACTCAAAAAAGTACTTTGTGACACCCCAGGCATTTTGGAAAAGGTGGAAGGAGCCAGAAGATGGTAGGTTGTAGTACCACGAGTAATTTTACCGAATCTGTAATTGGATGAAAACTACTTGTCAAACCCTCAAGGGAGGTCAGCTTGTTCAACGTGCCTCAAAATTATGCCAATGCCTAGACTATAGCTTTGTTTGATTTGCTCCTCACGTTTCCCAAGCAGTCACACTCATTTCGCAAATTTTCTCTATGCTACGCTGCCTTCTGGTGGAGGACATTATTGAAAAACTGCATTAGGCACAGTCCCTGTCTTCATATTACTGCCTCCGTTGTAGATTTCTGGGAATGAGAGGTACAGTTTGCTTTTGTCTTTTGCCTTGTTTCAAAAGTGTGAAATCCTTGTACCTCCTTCCATTTTTCATAATGTTTCATGCTATTTGCACATGAACATGTTCTCAGAATTACCTGTTGCATTGTTAAGTTGCCATTTGCTGTGGTTTAAATTTGTCTTTCCACTGTTCCCACACTGAACCACTCATTTTACATACATGTTCACCCTCTTTGAACAACACAATGCAATACAGTTTTACATTTGAGTCAACGTTCGGCACTAAACAGAAATTTGATAGAATAGTAAATGTAGACCATAATACTTCTATCACATGGAAAGGTTCATTTGATACCCTTAAAGAATCTAATACTGAAGAAACCAGCTGGATCAAAAGGATGGGAATATACATTTCATAAAGTACTTTGATAAGAATCCGACATAATCCATTACATCTGTGCGTTTTTCTATATAATTTGCTAAAGTTGATGAAAGGAAGCATATGCTTTCTGCAAAAGGTTAAGAATATCTAAATAGTCATGGTTGCCGACAATGAGCCCTTCTTCAGCCAATTCATCACATCTCCTTGGCTGACCTCTAAAAGGACAGTGCCACATTTTTGGAAAAGGCTTTTTCGACAGTAAACAGCTATTGCATTTTGTCCTACGAGGTATTATCTCCAATTATATGCAGGAGCACAAACATATATTTTTTGTAATGGACACTGGAGTATCCGATTCAGGAAGGATGCCCCTAAATTGTGAGTCGAAGTGTAACTTCGTAAAGATATATAAATATGTATTTGCAGTTGTCTTGTCTTGTTGGCACATTTTTTTCCACACTTCACATGTAGCCTCTGACTCCCCATGTTTTAGAGATTCATTTGTTGCAATGAAACAGCATTTAACCCGTCAAATTAAATAGCATAAATAATACTACATGCACATCCCAGTCTAAAAGAGATGTCTGCTCGCAGAAACATGATTGTCCAATCAAAGTTATGAAAATATAAAAAAATATTATTTCTTTTGTGAGCTAAAACCTGTAGAGACAAATATAAGATTCTGCCCTGATCTTGCTTGTTTGCCACTTTCATCAACAGCAGTATACAAAGAACTTCTGCAAGGCTATTTGCGGCGTGAAGATTAATTTGAACCCTTCCTCTTGCTAACACTGTAATAGACAAGGATCCATATTTGAAAACTAAGTCAATGGCAGCTTCCCAAGCTCTCATCCTTCTAGATTAAAGAAGACTCATAGCTGCTTCTGCAATTGGTCACACTTGTCATTGTGTTTTAGTATAAAATGTGGGTAACGACATGTGTTGGATTTAAGGCACATCTCCTTGTAGAAGAGTGCTTCATTTTTCTCCTGCAGTTCTTAACTTTAAAGGTAGAATATGAGCCGAAAGCATGAAATATTCCTTTATGTTAAAGAGAAGTAAAGAAATTTCAAATGCTTTAGGCAGAACAATGATTTTCAATCTACAACAGAAGCACATATTGACTTAGACTGCTGATTGGACATATTTTTACTAAACGTGAGACATTTTCACCACCATCCAAGGATATCTCCAAGAAACACTTTGCTTTTACTCTGTCCGTCTATTATTCATCCAAGTGTATACCTCGCATATTCATAGCCATATTTGAAATGTAGCTAGCGTGTGCCCTACAAAGCATTTATACCGTTTTATTACTTTGAAAGATTACTTGCATCCATTTCAAACTCGCTATGATCTCTCGATGGTTTGCAAAGTAAATTAAGTACATACTTAGTGCTTTATTAGTGATATTAAAATATAGTTTGCAAAGCTCACAGTCTTTATATTAACTTGCACAATTTAAATAATTTTATTGTAATAACCGTTTGTCAGTTCTAGTTCTATACTACATATTGTTGTCCTCGTCATAGGGCTAATTCGAAATGCCGCTGCTCCTGGCACATACTAGCAAAAGACATGATACTCAAAGGATGTGCGCTTTGGTAGGGTGTGCAAGCACATGGGTACCCCCTTTCCTGTTATCATGTACCTTCGAGCGCACTGCAGGTGGCAAGAGAATGGTGGTCTCACCTATCACTCTGGCAGCCCTTTTGGCCTTTTTACGGTCCTATCTAAGCTATCCCACAGCAAAATGACAAGTAGGAGGTTTGTCTGGCACAGTTCCAAGACACATCTAGTACCAAGTAATCCATTGAGAGAGGGAGGTAAGGGAAGGGTACGGTTTAGAGAGTTCCTTTGGGGGGACGTGGTCTCGGTGCCGATCCAAGTTGGCGTAACCGTCCGAGGCTCCGACGGACCAAGGAAACTACAACGCAATTTGTTATCGTTCCGGCACTGGCCAAGGGATGAGATTCACTGCGCCTCTCCCTCAAGCAACGGTGAGTCGCTGGAACCTTTGCAGAGTCAATGCTACAGCATTTCTAGGGCCATAACGGCCCCGGGGGATTTCTCCTCACAAGTAAGGTCGTGCCCGTCATTTTGAAAGTCGAGCGCGCTCCCTTTTATACGGAAGCAGCTTTTTCCTCACAACATTGTGTCTCCGTTTCTTGAGACAACTTTAAATGGATCATTTTTTGACCTTTTTTCAGTGACATTATTTTTTCTTCATCTTCTACCTATATTGTTATGCTGCTGACACGTTCACAGGAGAAACATGATATTATTTCATTGGATTCATTATTTCTCACAGTGACTTATTTTGGTGAATATTCCATTTCATTATGAGTTGGCTAAAGTGATAATAAGCACTAATTTTCATTATCTGGGTACTACCCACTCAGATAACGAATTTAATCCTGCGATTTCTTGATTCATTCTGTGAGCTTCACTTTTTTGGGAACTGTGGCCTTCCTCCCCTCACTTTGTGACTGAACTTGGTTACATTTTTTTTTGATGGTTTTATCTCATGCCGATACTTCTGCAGTGCTATACATATATTTTCTTCTCTTTCTTGTATGGGAAGACTAAAAAACCTTAAGCTTTCAACTCCTACCAAGCATATTACTCACTCTGATTCAGTTTCTGCTTGCAACGATATGGAGAACAATCCTACTCACAAACCTGACCTCACATCAGGCACCATTCCAAAGTCGCAGCTTTCTAGAAAGTTATCAGTGATTTCTACCAAGCGTCCTAAAAAAGACCCTCCATCACCAGTTCATTCTTCCTCAGCATCCATAGATGTAATTCTGGCAGAAATTCGTGCTTTAAAACCTTTTATGGAGGAAACTAATAGGACTTTACAACATTTGGATGACAAATGGTCTTCTCTGGAATCACGAGTACTAGTGGTGGAACAAAAAACAGAAGCTTTACAAGCTACCTACTCACGTATCTCTTCTCTGGAATCAGAAACAACTCTCCTCAAGAAGCACACTGAAGATTTGGAAAATCGAAATCGCAGAAATAACCTTTGCATTTATGGTCTCCTTGAGAACTTGGAGGGCTCTAATCCAACTGTTTATTTTCAGACTTTTCTGCCCAAGCTTCTGGATATGCCTGCCTCTACTTCATTCAACATCCAACGGGCCCATAGACTCGGTCCCAATATCTCAGCAAAACCGCGTGGAGTTATCATGTTCTTCCTACAATATACTGACCTACTTCAAGTCTTGTCGGTTGTTAAGTCCAAAAAACAAATTTACTGGGAAGGCCACCGAATATATTTTTCTCAGGATGTAGCTTAAGTCACTGCTGATCGTCTGAAAAAATTCCTTGATTTGAGACCTCAGCTGTGGTCTATAAATGCCAGATATGGATTGATACATCCGTGCCTTTTCAAGGTTACTTATGAGGAGAAGACTACTACGTTTGAGGATCCAGTGGCACTACAGGAATTTCTTCAGCTTCACGGAGCGGATGTCATGGACACCTCAAAGTCTACTTGAATGTTATTTTATTCTGTTGTGCAGAGCTGCTTTTCCTATCTATAAAATTCATTGAGTGTTATTTCACTTTTCTTTTAATTTACAGGGTGTTAGTGTACTAGTTCGTTGTTTCTCCTCTCTCTTTTCCATCTTATTCATATTATCCCGTTTCCTCCCTAATACAGGTGTTTTCTTTTACTCCACCCCCCGCTCTCCATATGGTCTCCTCTATGTGTTGACTCCTTCCCATCCAAAGTTTCCCTGCTGTCCGATGGAGTTCCAGTGCTATCGTCGCCATCTTCTGGTGTTGCCATCCCCCATTCCGTCTTGTGTTCTGTAGGTATGTTTCTCAGTCGTCATTTGTATGACTTGTGCTGTCTTTTTGTTACCTGTTTTCTCTTCCCTTTCCTGGTGTTTTTCTCTAAGATTCCTTTTGCACTATTTCCTTTTCCCTATTTTCTACTTTTTCACTCCTTCTCCCATGTTTCTTCTTCACAATTAAATGCCTAACTCCTTTTCCTTTTCTATACTGTTTTCTCACTTCATTCTCAATATTGTAAGCATATTGTTTGTTCATGTTCTTATTTTCATGTTACATTCCGAGTTACTACATGGAATATTAAAGGGCTAGGTAACCCTATTAAAAGGCAAAGGGTTTTATCCCACCTAGCCAAATTAAAAATGGACATTACATTACTTCCGGAATCTCATCTTTCTGAATCTGAAGCTTAAAAATTGAAAAAGTGTTGGGTGGGTAATGGTATTACTTCTCCTGCTTTAGGTAAGAAGAATAGAGTGCTGATTTTATGCCATAAACAGTTGCACGTATCAGTTGTACATCAAGAATCTGATGTTGAAGGTCGCTGGGTTATTGTTAAGCTACTTATAGATAAGATACCTATCGTTCTTTTTAATGAATATGATCCTACTTCTAGTGATAACGTTTTTTGGACTACAATTTCTGATAAACTGCTTTTATATGATGATGATTACATTATATTCAGCGGCCCAGCATGCTACTCACTCTGAAATTGGATCGATTTTAATCTCATATCATGCCCCAGTATAAGTCGATATTGATCTTTTCCCTTTTTCCCCACATTCAGGCAGATGGCGCTTTAATAACTCACTACTTTTAGACCCTAATTTCAGCCAATAATTTAGCTCCTTTGCCTCCGAATTTTTTGACATTAACTCCACCCCAGATTCCTCTTTTGTTATGATCTGGGACTCTTTTAAAGCAGCTGCCAGGGGGTTTATAATACATTTCATATCACAAAAGAAAAAATCCCTAGAGGCCCAATATTCTCAATTACTCAACAAAATTAAACAACTAGAACACACATACTATCAATTCAATGACGAATCTTCCCTGAAAAATCTTATTGACTTTAAAATTACTTTTAATAGACTATCTACAAACGCAGACTCCTCCGCTTTATTGAAAAGTAGTACTCGCTATATGGGGGTCAAAACAAAATCGGGAAACTACTGGCTAATTATTTGAAATTAAGGAAAGACAGAACTAAAATAGAATGTTTACATGGTCCCTTAGGAATTTCTCTTTTTAAAGATAACGATATTTTAAATGAATGTATTTCCTTTTATAAAAATCTCTACTCTCCTGAAGATCAAACAACACAGTCTGATCTCTCCTCTTATTTCCAGTCCATTGCCTCTCCTTCCTCCCATCAATCTGACTTGGATTCTTTGGGGATCGATATTTCCCTATCAGAAATTTCCCATGCAGTTTCGGTATTGAGATGAGGAAAAGCTCCCGGACCTGATGGTTTCACTATTGAATTTTATGATCATTTTGCAAATCTCCTCTAACCCAATCTTCTAACTTTATTTAATACTTTTATCGATAAAGGCACCTTGCAGGGCACATTCCAAGAACCCTTGATTTGTTTAATCTCAAAAGAGGGTAACGACTTCTCTCTGTAAGAACTACTGCCCCATCTCCTTATTCAACACTGATTATAAGATTTTTGCTAAGATCCTGGCTCTACGTATAGACCCCATTCTACCCGATCTCATAGGCCCCAAACAGTCTGGCTTTGTTAAGGGAAGATTAGCCTTTGACAATTCTTGAGTCTTTTTTAACATTCTGAGCAAGGCCTCATCTTTAAATCACCCTATTGCTGCTATTGCTTTGGATGCAGAAAAAGCCTTTGATAGAATTGGTTTGGACTTTATGTTCCATGCATTAAAATGGGTCGGATTCCCATCTAAGTTGATTGCTTTAATTTCTCTGTTATATTCTGGTCCCAAAGCCTCAATCTTTGTTAATGGTAAAACCTCAGATTCTTTTTCCACTACTTAGAGGGGTACGACAAGGGTGCCCCTTATCGCCTCTTTTATTTGTCATAGCGCTGGAACCCTTTTTAACCAAAATTAGACAAGATACTCTCATTACCGGTTTTCAATATGGTCCTCATCAAGTTAAAATGTCAGTCTACGCTGACGATATTCTTTTATATTGTTCTAATCCCGCAACCTCTCTCCCCCTTTTCTTCAACAAGTAACCACATTTTCTCAGCTCTCAGGATATCGACTCAATACTGATAAGTGTGAAGTTTTGCCTTTAAACGTTTTATGTCAAAAACCCTTTTTTGCCCACACAGGTTTTTCTTGGCAATATTCTAAAATAAAATATTTAGGCCTGTGGTTTGCTCCAACAATTTCTGAAACATTTAAACTAAATTTCGACCACATTACCAAAACATTAAATGATACTACCACGCGTTGGCATCCTCTCTTTCTTTCCTGGTGGGGCCAAATGTACTCGATTAAAGTGATGCTTACTCCTCAGATTCTTTTTATAGTTTCCATGATTCCAGTCCCATTTCTGGGTATTACTTTAAAAAAATAACTCTCTCCTAACAAGGGGGCCCATTACGATGGCGGGCGGACAAAGTCCGCCCGCCACCGCAACGGAATGCGGGACCGTCCGCAAGGGGTGCGGCGGTCCCGCCACGGGTATTAGGATGCCACCATCACTGTGGCGGTGGCATCCCATATTGTTCGCATTGCGGCAGGCGGTGCTATCATCAGCACCCGCCGCAATGCGAAAAACGCATGTTGTGCATTTGAATGCACAACGTGACAGGCATTACGCGGTGTCTGCCACCTTGTGCATTCATATGTAGGGGGTACCATAGGTACCCCCCATGTGCACCCCCCACCCTCCCAAATCCTGGGGGCCCGCAACGGGCCCCCAGAAGCAAAGACCACATGCCTTTCCATGGCGGCAACACCGCCATGGAAGGCTGCTTTCCGCCAACATCCCAATATGGATGGCAGTGTCTTTCCGTCCGCTGCGCTCCCCCCGCCATCGTAATATAGCGGGGGGAAATGGCATGCGGGCGGTGGGAAATGGCGGGCGGATCGCCACCGCCATACGGGCAGTGGTGATTCGCCCGTCATTGTAATGACCCCCAAAGTTTCTTTGGAAAGGCAAACCTTCTCGCATAGCCTTGTCCACTTTAAAAAAATACAAAACCAATGGAGGTCTCAAGTTTCCTGATTTCAAAACTTATCACTCTGCTTTTTCCCTAAAACAAGCTACCCGTTGCCTCTCCTCGGAGCCCCTTGTATTTCCTCCATTGTGGATAGAATTAGAGACATTTCTTATTACCCCCTTTGATTTTCAGGAAATTCTCGCTTTTACTTCCAATAACTCATTTTTACGTTCCCCTACCATTTCTCATTCTTGTAAACTCTTAATCCCTCTCTTTCTGACTTCATATCCTTCAACAAATTCATATCAACAACAACACATCGGGCATAATAAATCGTTACGAATTAAAAGCTGTTCTATATACTGGAAAAATTTGCATTCCAAAGGCCTGCATTGGATCTCCCAACTTCTATTTGGCAATAAACCCCTTTTGTTTACTGATCTCCAAACAAAGTTTTCTTTACCAGCCTCCTTTAAACCGCAATATGATCTTTTATGTCCCACCCTTAACCAATACCTACTTACATTACCAAATACTTCCACTCCCCCTACAACCTGCTTAAATTGCTCTCCAATATTAGATACTTCTCTCTCTGCTTCCACTATATGTAAATCCCTACAATTACCCCCGGACAGACTTAAATCAAAGACTGAATTGGCTTGGGAAAAAGATTTACAACAATGTTGGCCAACCAGTACTTGGGATAAGCTGTGGATTAGGCTTCACAAAACTTCTCATGCTGCTAATACTACACAAACCCTTTATTTTGTCGATCATCAGATATTATTTTCTCCTGTGACCTTAGCATCCTTCGCATCGGACATGTCCTCAACTTGTTGGTCCTGTTCCTGTCCTACTGATGATTTAAAACACATGTTATTTGAGTGTCCCCCTATCCACAAAGTTTGGCAATTGTTTCAGTCCCAATTGAGAAAGTTTTTAAAGTTAGGATACCCATCTCTATAATAAATATATTCCTTGGCACTCAGTCACCTCATTGGCCTCAGTCAACATCGAGTTTTAAATTGTTGGACCTACTGTTAGCAGTTGCTTTTCATTTAATAATCTCAAATTGGAAACAAGCAAATAAAGTTACTTTTAGATACTGGTGGAATGCTGAGTACTTCCATCATAGACTAGATATTAATTACATCTCCCCTATCTCCCTAGCGATTAAAAAAGACCTCTTATGGCTTCCACTAACCACATATTTATCTTTATCAGCCTCTTCTAGTGTTAAAGTTATCACTGTTTCAGATTATGTTAGGAAACCGCCATAAAATTTACTCTTTGCCTCCTCTTTCTGAAACGATCAGAAGTTATTTGTTCTCCTATATTTTTACCACATAATTTTAAATTTACTTATTGTTATGCTTACAGTGTTAAACCAGTTATTGTTCTTGCCTTTTATTCCAATATTATAATTTAATTACATATTGCTCCCCCCTTTTCCTTTTCTTGGTTTATAATGTATATTTTTCCTCTTTATATACAGCTTGATAGTCTTATTTCCCCTTTTTATCTCGTTTTCCATACAACTCTTATGTTAAATAGGATATGTTGTAACTATTACAATGCTGTTCTTTTGCTTATTTTTCTTAATAAACTCAAACTTAAAAAAAAAAAGAGAGAGTTCCTGTGGTTTTCCTTATGCACATCATCGTCCCATTTGGAAAAAGTCAAAGATGTAGACCTCTTACAAAGTGGCAGACATTCCTCACCTCTCAAGCAGGCGTATAATTCACCAAATGTTCCCCAATGGGCGCATGCAGTAGGGTGACAGGGTTACTTCATTGGCATGCTTAAAGCCCCACCAAAACTAGGCAATCTCACTCACATACTGTTGCGGTGCATGATTCACATTTGCCCATTCTGTATTATGGATCATTTGTTATTTCAGAAGAGGCCATAACTGGTTAGTGGATTTCATCTGTGTTGGCACACATTTTGTACCATGACACATACAACTGGATTACAAAACAGTTTTCACTGGTGCTCTGTCATGTCCTTGGTGGTAAGTTAAGGCAGTGTTTGCTCCAAACATCTTTTACCATCGTATTATAAAAACAGGATTCTTGGAGTGGTCATTTATGAGAAGAATGATTGTGCACATTTGTTGTGTGGCATTTTGATGTAGTGGTGATGATGTGTTCTGTTGTATTTTGTTCTGACGAGTGTTTGTGCTACAGTATTGCAATGTGATTTTGTTGCATTGTACTGCCGCTTTTCTCATGCATTACGTTTTGACTTTTTTGTTGTGGTGTGGCCTGTTATCTGATAATTGTATTGCTATGTTACATAGTATGGGCTATTTTGTTATGTTCGGTTGTTTTCTTTAGATATGTCAACAAATGCTTCTACACTACCAGTGCAAAAGCAGCATTAGCCTGAAGTGTTGCTGTATAAGCAGCCATTTAACACTGTCCAAGGGGGTAAAATAGCACTGCTCTAACCCTTCAGCTACTTAAGACACCAGTCAACCCAAAACTTTGGAAGATACTGTGGGGTCGATTCCGGCCGGAAAACGTACCGACCGACTCGGAGACGGAATTAATTCCGACCGACACGTACCGGTGCAGCCCGACCCGCCAAGTACGATGAGAAGCGAGCAAAACCCGACCGACTCGTACCGAACACAAGCCGAAGGACCGAGCCGCGCGGAAAACAGCAATCCGGCCGGAAAAACACGCGATTCGAACCGACCGACTCGCACTCGGAACAATACCGAACGAGACGTACCCGCGGACTCCCACCCGCCAAGTACGATGCAAGGCGTGGAAAACACGACCGAGTCGCACGGAGGACAAGCCGTACGACCGACACGCATACAAAACTGCGAGCCGAAGCATCCCAAAACACCGTGACCGACGCGTACGCAGCATAGAAAACAGCACAAACACAGCGTGAACGAAACGGACGAGCCCGTACGAGACAACTGCAGGGTCCGACTCGGTCACAAGAACGTCTCCTACATGCACGAAAAGTACAAAGGGAAAATACACAAAAAAAGGCCAAACAAGCAATTACAAAGCCAATAAATACTGGGGGGAGGGGCAGGGAACAAAGACACACCCACAACTCCACCCATATAAAGGACACAAATCCCTACCATGATCCTTTGCAAATTCAAATTACCTGCCAGCACTCAACAGACAGCAACCACACACCCACAGCTCATCCATCACACAAGCCACACACCATCAGCACCACAACAAATAGAAACCTCACATACACCTAGCAAAACACACACTCACACACCTTCACCTGCACACCAACACACACATCACTCACCATCACCACCCATCACCATGCCCCCAAAGAAGAATCACAAGTTCCTAGATAGTGAATTGGAAGTCCTGGTAGATGAGATCCTCAGGGTAGAGCCACAGCTCTTTGGTACACTGGTCCAACAGACACCCATGTCACAGAAAACAAAGATGTGGGAGAGGATCGTCGACAGGGTGAACGCACAATCACCATGTTTGCGCACAAAGACAGACATCCAGAACAGGTGGTATGATGTGCGCAGGAGGGTCAAGGAGCTGCTGAAGAAGGACTACATCTTGAGCCAATACACCGGCAGTGGCCCTCCTGCCAAGCCAGTATACCTCAGGCCCTGGGAGGAGAAGGTGCGGGCCATCCTACCACCAGTGAGCGTCTATGGACTAGAAAACATCCCAGAGTCTGGTGAGTACACAACAAATGTACACAATATTCTGCGACTACACACACACACATCACTGTCAAGGGGAGAGTCAAACCATGCACTCTTAGCAAATACAAAGCAGCCAGAACAGAATCATCCCAAAATGTGTATGTCACTCAGAGAAACACAACACATGCCATCACAAAGTGACATTTAACTGTGTCATCACATGTACAAACACAACTACAACTACAGCTAGGCAGTGGCACAAATATAACTGACAAACACATCCAGACAAGTAGCCACCACTACAACACCAGCACACAGTGAAGCCCACTGAAAGAAAGGAAATATGTGTATGCTGGGCAAGTCAGTGTAGCCAATAGCATGATGGGAGTTGTAGGCACAGATATTGCTCACCCCCACAACTGTCCCATCAACACCACCCTGAACCATGCGCACATCACAGGGAGTGGAAAACAACTTACAAGATGCCTGACACTGGCTACTGCTGTGGGGAGCACAAGGCCCTGCTGGCAACTGTGCACCAACCAACAGCAGGACACCACTGACTGACATCCTGAAAGACAACTTGCACTCCCTGCAATGGAAGCACGTTCCATGGTGGGATATCTGGCTGGGTGGGAAGGAGGACTCACAGCCCTGACCATAGTTACCAGCAGCGTTTCTCACACACACCCCTAACACAAACTCCACAAAACTCACCTGGGAGAAAGCATTGCCCCACACTCCAATCAAATATCCCACAAAGTACCACAACCCTGACTCATGCTGAGTGAAGCACAGGGACACACATGGGACTTGTAGCAAAACTAACCCCAGGATAACACTGTCAGCCATCTTGTCAGCACAGGCACACAACCCCACAGGGAAGCAGAGTCAAAGGGAAGGAAGCATGGGCATGCTGGGAAGGGGGGGTGGAGGCAATAGCATGATGGGAGTGGTAGTCACAGCTCAACATCCCCCACCCACATGGCCCAGCAAGCTCACAACCAAGCAAGCACACCCCACAGAGAGTGGAAAGCCCCATCAAAGATGTCTGACACTGGTGCTCTGTTGTGGGGATCACAAGGCCATGCTGGGAACTGGCCACCAACCAACAGCAGGACACCACTGTCAGCCATCTTGCCATTGCTCTCACCCTCACACACAGTGAAGTCCACCCAAAAGCAAGTAAGTATGGGCTTGCTGGGAAGTGGGGTGGAGGCAATAGCATGATGGGAGTGGTAGTCACAGCTCAACATCCCCCACCCACATGGCACAGCAAGCTCACACTCAAGCATGCACACCCCACAGAGAGTGGAAAGCCCCATCAAAGATGTCTGACACTAGTGCTCTGTTGTGGGGAGCACAAGGCCCGGCTGGCAACTGTGCAACAACCAACAGCAGGACACCACTGCCAGCCATCTTGCTATTGCTCTCACACTCACACACACTGAAGTCCACCCAAAAGCAAGTAAGTATGGGCATGCTGGGAAGTGGGGTGGAGGCAATAGCATGATGGGAGTGGTAGTCACAGCTCAACATCCCCCACCCACATGGCCCAGCAAGCTCACACTCAAGCATGCACACCCCACAGAGAGTGGAAAGCCCCACCAAAGATGTCTGACACTAGTGCTCTGTTGTGGGGAGCACAAGGCCCTGCTGGCAACTGTGCAACAACCAACAGCAGGACACCACTGCCAGCCATCTTGCCATTGCTCTCACACTCACACACACTGAAGTCCACCCAAAAGCAAGTAAGTATGGGCATGCTGGGAAGTGGGGTGGAGGCAATAGCATGATGGGAGTGGTAGGCACAGATATTGGTCACTCCCACAACTGTCCCATCAACACCACCCTGAACCATGCGCACATCACAGGGAGTGGAAAACAACTAACAAGATGGCTGACACTGGCTACTGCTGTGGGGAGCACAAGGCCCTGCTGGCAACTGTGCAACAACCAACAGCAGGACACCACTGACTGACATCTTGCCATTGCTCTCACACTCACACACACTGAAGTCCACACAAAAGCAAGTAAGTATGGGCATGCTGGGAAGTGGGGTGGAGGCAATAGCATGATGGGAGTGGTAGGCACAGATATTGGTCACCCCCACAACTGTCCCATCAACACCACCCTGAACCATGCGCACATCACAGGGAGTGGAAAACAACTGACAAGATGGCTGACACTGGCTACTGCTGTGGGGAGCACAAGGCCCTGCTGGCAACTGTGCACCAACCAACAGCAGGACACCACTGACTGACATCCTGAAATACAACTTGCACTCCCTGCAATGGAAGCACGGTCCATGGTGGGATATCTGGCTGGGTGGGAAGGAGGACTCACAGCACTGACCATAGTCACAAGCACCTCCCCTCACACACACCCTCAACACATACTCCACAGAAGCCACCTGGCGGAATGCAATGCCTCACATCCTAACTCAAGGTCCCACAAAGAACCACCACCCTGGGTCATGCTGTGTGAAGCACAGGGACACTCCTGGGACATTTAGCCAAACAACTGCCCGGACAACACTCCCAGCCATCCTGTCAGCACAGGCAGCCCACCCCACAGGGAAGCAGAGTCAAAAGGAAGGAAGTATGGGCATGCTGGGAAGTGGGGTGGAGGCAATAGCATGATGGGAGTGGTAGGCACAGATATTGGTCACCCCCACAACTGTCCCATCAACACCACCCTGAACCATGCGCACATCACAGGGAGTGGAAAACAACTGACAAGATGGCTGACACTGGGCACTGCTGTGGGGAGCACAAGGCCCTGCTGGCAACTGTGCAACAACCAACAGCAGGACACCACTGACTGACATCCTGAAAGACAACTTGCACTCCCTGCAATGGAAGCACGGTCCATGGTGGGATATCTGGCTGGGTGGGAAGGAGGAGCGGATGACAACCAAATACAACCAATGCAGACCATGTACACACCCCAACATTCACATAGAAATGCCCAAATAATGAAGGACAATGTGCTACACCAATATCAACCCCTGACTGTGACAACTTAGGACAATGCATTGTACAGGCCCGCATCCAGAGGCACAGTCACAACTGTCAGGTGTGTCAACCATTGATGCCTGCAGAAACATAACATACATTGTGTGTGTCTCCCAAAAACAGGTGATGATGGGGACACAGCAGCAGATGCTGAGGAGTCCTCGTCCCAGGCTCAAGAGGATACGGAGCTCACTGGTGTGGAACAGCCTCTGCCCTCCTCGGATGAAGAAGACTTACCTGGCACCTCCGGAGCAAGTCATCATGCAGCACCAGCAGGACCACCAGCTCCCCCCGTGTACCCACCCCTCCAACGACTGTCAACACACATACCACCCCTGCCGACACGGACAGACCAAGGAGCAGCACCACCACCAGCACAGGGACCCTGGACCAACGTGGGGCCATGGACACCACCAACAACCCACAAGGTGGCCCAGGGTCACCTGTGCCTGCCACCTCAGGTACTGCACGTGTCGCCAGGGGTGATGGGAGGGGTGGGAGACATAGGTCGCTGCTCACAGAGGGGTCTGGACTGCATGATGACCCACAACTGGCACGCATAGCCGATGCGTACCAGTCCAGCACCGGAGAGTTCAGCCAGGTAGTGGGGCTCCTCAGGGACATTAAACAGCAGCAGGCTCCCCATCATGCCCGCTTGGACTCACACATGTCCCGCGTGGAGTCCAAGTGGGACACACTGCAAGAGATGACGGCGGTGCATAGGGACATATTACAATGCCTCCGCCAGATGAGCAGCAACCAGTCAACACCTCCCAGTGTGCCCACAACATCTGGTGCTGAAACAACTGCAACTGCCACAGGGAGGCAGGATGACTCTGGCGGAGAGTCCCCTGCACCGCAGCAGCCTGCACTTGAGGGTCCCCCCTCAAAGAAGAGGGGCCGTCCGAGGAGGGGCAAGTGAGAGGCCGATGGCCATGTGCAACCCCCAGGAAGCCAAAACCTGTTCTGGAGAATAACCTTTGTGCGCAAACTGTTCACCCTGTTGACTGCAACACAACTCTCCCACATGACATGGGGAGCTCAAGTTGGACCAATGTCTCTGATTACTGTGGACTTTACTCTGGACATTTCTGCTACCAGGACTTCCAAATTATCTAGGAACTTTGGATCACAATCACAATGTACAGCACCCAACAACCTGTGCACTATACTCACACATGTATGTCAATAAACTCACTTATACACCATACTTGCCTCTGTTGTGATTCCTATGTTGTCTCAGAAGTTGCGATGATGATCGGGGAAATGACACTGTGCATGCTAACTGCTACAGCAAGTACAACACCGGCATGTGAGTCATGGCAACTTCACACATATGGGGGAGGCACACCACCAGGGCTACACAACACATACACACCATGGACATCTGACTCATCGCCTACACTGGTGTTGCCAGGAAATACGTTGCATTGCACAGACCCAACACCTATTCACAGTCTGTGTTAACTAGCCCACTGGTGCAGTAAGCAAATGTCAGTCAGATGTGTGACCACAGACAACGCACATCACAAAGTGAAGCACAGGTTTATTACACATTTGCAACATGTTGTAACTACCACAGATGCAAGGTAATCCCACCTGGCAGCGGGCACATAGTCAACAAGTGTAGAAGGAAGGAAGTCCATGGGTGTGGTGCACATCACCTGTAGGGACACAACAGCTACCACCCGGGAAGTCGAATCACGGTGTTGGGGATCACAGTTGACCAAACGACTCTGAAAGTACCCTGTGAAGGACAGAAATGACACACAGTCAAAAGTACTGAAGAACAGGACAGAACTGCAATACTCATGCACAATACATGTTACAAGATACCCACCCAGAACCAAGTTAGCATGTCAACACTGTTGGGGAGTACAGACTACCTGCAAGGACACATCGCTACACGCATACAGACATGTAGCCCATGGACACACTCAAACAGCACCAGAGCACCACCAACACATATCATGCAAACTCACATCATTGACATGCCATCTCTGGATACTCACATTCAGCTGAAGAAGTTGGTGATGAGCTGTGTGCGGACATCACCCTCAACATCATCATCATCATCAATGGCATCGTGGTCCAGGCCAGGATCCTCCACAGGTGGCGGACGTTGGTCATCGTCATCCAGGATGAGAGGCAACTCCTTCCGCACTGCCAGGTTGTGGAGCATGCAGCAGACGATGATAATCTTGCACACCTTTGCTGGGGCATATGGGAGGGACCCTCCTGTCTTGTCGAGGCAGCGGAAGCGGCTCTTCAGGAGACCAAATGTCCGCTCAATCACTCTCCTGGTCCGACCATGTGCCTCATTTTAGCGCATATGGGCTGGTGTCACAGGGTTCCTGAGGGGCGTCAGCAACCACGGCATGTTGGGGTATCCGGAGTCACCTACATACAGACAATTGCACATTAGCAGAGTTGGAAAAGAGGGTGGAACACTACATAGCAGAACACACACAATGGTACAAAGTCAGTACACACCTACAAGCCAGGCACGCTGGTTCCGCATCTGTGCCATCATCCTCGGGATGCGACTACTCCTCATCACGTAGGCATCGTGTGCAGAACCAGGGAAACGGGCACACACGTGTGTGATGCTCATATCTGCAAGACAGACCACCAGTGCATTGACCGAGTGGTAGTGTTTGCGGTTACGGTAGGCCTGCTCTTGGGCCTGTGGTGGTACCAACGCCACATATGTCCCATCAATGGAGCCAATGACATGCGGCATCCTCCCCAGGGCATAGAAGTCACTCTTCACGCCAGTGAGTCATTGGAGTCTAGGGAAATAGATGTACTGGTTCAGGTATATCAACATAGCCTCCAAAACATCCCGGAGCACACGGCTGAACATGGTCTGTGACATCCCACCAGCAGTCGCCAGAGTGTGTTGAAAGGTGCCAGTGGCAAAGAAGTGTAGGGCTGCCATCACCTTCACCTTGGGGGTCAGCGCTGCAGGGTACGGACGGCCAGGTTGCAAATGTGGTGCCAAGCGCACTGCCAAATCCTCAATCAGCTGCCTGGTGAAGCGGTACCGTCGGATGCTGTCACGTTCCACCATCGTTGCCAGGTCAGGCAATGGTCTATGGACAGCTGGTGCCCTGCAGTGCATAGGTGAAGAAAGCAAGATTGTCAGTCACCCCACATATGTGGCATTGAACACACTCAACATCACATGATACATCATAATGAGGCACAAGTACATGATGTGTGCAGTTCCGTACGGATATGTATGGCACATACATGGCCAATATCTAACATCACAGTCCAAAAAGTGGCATCAATAAGTCCCAGGTCATTGCATTGGATACCATGAGGCCGTGTCCCAGTACCCATCTCCTGCTGCCAAATAACAAACACACGCCACAGTGACATGTGAGGACTGATGTGCCCCAGGCATCACAGCTCAACGACAGGTAGATTCCCAGGGACCCTGTATTGCCACATGGACACTGGCATGACATGGTGTATCATGTATACACCAGAAGCAAAACAACCATGAGCCCCACAGGTAGTGGTCCGTGTTGCCTCGGCAGGACAGACATGGACGTCTGTGACACACACACGCACAACATCAGAGTCCATGCACAAACAACGTGGATGTGGAGACTGCCTCCCATTGTGCACATGAAATCAGAGACATTGTAATCACAACATGCACACAGACTGTGGAGGACCATCAACATTGTGCCAATGGGTCACCCTGGGTTGGACATAACGACCCACATGGGACTCAGGGGGTATGTGACATGACATACACATACACCACCGTGAACTGTGACCATGCCACATGCTCAGATATGAACAGTTGCACATCACAGTGGTCATGTACACGAAACACCAAGGATTCTGTCCCCATAAACACGTGCACAGCCTGGGGGGCTGCCCCCAAGTGACACCCACAGAACAACATGTTCACCCCCATACACGGAATAGGTAATGCAGCCTTACATGCCCTAGGATACAGTTTGGACAGGCTGTGGTGTTGTAGGTGTGCCCCTCACTGCCTGGGAAGTATATGTGGCTGGCATATGTTCACCTGTGACAGGCATGGTGACATATGCCAGTGACTTGTACAGGGATGCGTTGGACAGCAAGGGACCGATCAGTGCGCACACATTGGCCATTGCATTCAAAGGGCGCTGGTACGCGTTGTATTGGCAATACGCCTTGGACAGCAATGGACCAATCAGTGCGCACACATTGGCCATTGCATTCAATGTGTGCGGGTATGCGTTGTATTGGCAATACGCCTTGGACAGCAATGGACCGATCAGTGTGCACACATTGGCCATTGCATTCAATGTGCGCTGGTACACGTTGTATCCCATGTAAGCGTTGAACAGCAATGGTCCGATCGGTGTGCCCGGCCGGCCCATTGCATTCAATGTGTGCGGGTACGCGTTGTATCCCATGTACGCGTTGAACAGCAATGGTCCGATCGGTGTTCCCGGCCGGCCCATTGCATTCAATGTGTGCGGGTACGCGTTGTATCCTATGTACGCGTTGAACAGCAATGGTCCGATCGGTGTTCCCGGCCGGCCCATTGCATTCAATGTGTGCGGGTACGCGTTGTATCCTATGTACGCGTTGAACAGCAATGGTCCGATCGGTGTTCCCGGCCGGCCCATTGCATTCAATGTGTGCGGGTACGCGTTGTATCCCTGTACGCGTTGAACAGCAATGGTCCGATCGGTGTGCCCGGCCGGCCCATTGCATTCAATGTGTGCGGGTACGCGTTGTATCCCATGTACGTGTTGAACAGCAATGGTCCGATCGGTGTGCCAGGCCGACCCATTGCATTCAATGTGTGCGGGTACGCGTTGTAACCTATGCACGCGTTGAACAGCAATGGTCCGATCGGTGTGCCCGGCCGGCCCATTGCATTCAATGTGTGCGGGTACGCGTTGTATCCCATGTACGCGTTGAACAGCAATGGTCCGATCGGTGTGCCCGGCCGGCCCATTGCATTCAATGTGTGCGGGTACGCGTTGTAACCTATGCACGCGTTGAACAGCAATGGTCCGATCGGTGTGCCCGGCCGGCCCATTGCATTCAATGTGTGCGGGTACGCGTTGTATCCCATGTAGGCGTTGAACAGCAATGGTCCGATCGGTGTTCCCGGCCGGCCCATTGCATTCAATGTGTGCGGGTACGCGTTGTATCCTATGTACGCGTTGAACAGCAATGGTCCGATCGGTGTTCCCGGCCGGCCCATTGCATTCAATGTGTGCGGGTACGCTTTGTATCCTATGTACGCGTCCAACAGCAATGGTCCGATCGGTGCGCACCCATTGGCTATGGCCTGGCCTGGCAACGGACGCGTTTTCAAAATTTGAACGAGTCTGATGCTGTAAATTCAGTTGGTCACCCACAACAATGTTGCAATTTCATGGGTGTCACGAAGTTGAACATTTGAAGGATGCTGGGGCGTGTGTAAGTGGTGCAATTCCATGGATTGGCCAGATTCAGATGATGCAAACGACTTGGACCTATCACTTTGGACACATGGGACAGTATCTGCCTCTGCAGCACACATATAATGCTGGCTGTTCCCCTGAGAGCTCACTTGCCTGCACTACATGCTCCAGGACGACATCTGCCACTACACTGCTGCTGTATCTGCACCCTCTGGACCCTGCAATGGCACGTACTGTGGAGAGAGCCCCAGCCTTCAGCACTGAGGAGAACCAGGCCCTGCTGGATGGCCTCCTTCCACAGTACAGCAAGCTGTATGGGAAAGCAGGGGAGCAGGTGAGTGTTCTGTCCACTGCCTTTCTAAATGTGCATGTTGTCTGACTAGCAAGGCTCACTGAGTAGTTGTCACCCCCCATAGTGTGTAGTTACATGCACTGGACAGGTATAGTGCAGTGACAGTGCATTTAAACAAGGTTTTACTTCCCAGGCAATGATACCATGTAGTAACTGCTGGCATACTGTCCATAGCCATCGTTGCGCTGCCTGTGTACATCATGTGCCCCTGTGATTGAGACATGTATATCCAACTGTGTAATGCACGGATATGTTGCATGTGTAGTAACGGCATTCTCACTTTGTTATCCTCACAGGTTGATGCCCACCAGAAGCAGAAGATATGGCTGACCATCGTCCGGGCAGTGAGATCCGTGGGGGTCTACAAGCGCCGGATCCGCAACTGCCAGAAGAGGTGGCAGGACCTTCGGGGCTGGACCCGGAGGATCGCACGGGTCCAGCTGAAGCTGTCGCCTCCTCGCAGGAGGGGCGGACACCGGACCCTGACCCCCCACATGCTGAGGATCCTGGCGGTGGTCTTCCCTGATCTGGATGGGCAGCTGAAGGCCAGAGAGCAGCAAGGAGGGGGTGAGTCCATGTGTGCATTGTGAACTATGTCTGCCATGCTATGTGCCCTCCTCTGGCCTGGTTAAACTTCCACAGTACATCAGTCTTGTGGTCCAGGACCCATGTCCCTCTATTGTGCACTGCCCACTCCTCATCTGATACCCAGGTGTGGCCCTTACAGTCAGGGTATTGTGTCACTTGGGTACTGTGTCCTTGCAATTTGCTTGACTCAAGATGGGGGACAGCATCTGTTTCCCTGACTCTGTGGTGGGCATCATGGGTGGGTCCATTGCTTACACATTGCCTGTGTTCTGACATGTGTTCTGCGTGTCATTTTGATATGTGGCCCAATTGCTGAGCTGATCCACCACATGTGCCTGGGGAATCTGGCACACACCCATGCTGCGGGTGGGAACAATGTTTGTGCCCCAGGAGTGTGTATATAACATGTGTCACACATACTTAGCCAGCTGCCTACTGTCCAGGGCTCATCCCTCATTCATGTGGGACAGGACAGTCATGCCTACTCCAGGCCATACAATACACTCTGTACTCCCACTGCCGTGTATCAGCTGACACGTTTTGCTCAGTGATTTGTCCCCTCAGGTGTCTGCCTCTGTGTCAGTGTGCTGTGGCTTCGTTGTCAGGTCTGCTGGGGGTGTTCCTTGGTTGGGGCTCCGCATGCCACCGGAGATGTGACCATAGGAGATGATACATGTGTGACACATAGGTGTTTGATCACCTGACCGTGCAGACTGGGGTATGCGAATATGAGGTTCAGGCAGCTGTTTCCCATTCACAGCAGATTGTGATGTGCTCAGGTGCAGAGGGTAGTGTTACAGGTCTCCCATATGTACAATGGGTATGACCTGGACAGATGAGGGTACAGATGATGTGGTGTGTGGGGGATGTACATGTGCACTTGTTCAGCTCCAGGACTTGCATTCCCCATGATCTACTATTGTGACACAGTGCAGAGTGTTGTTGTCTGGCTGCCCTGCCCATGTGACTGGAGACAGTGATGTATGACTTAGCAGGCATGCCTGTGCCATGGCATGTGACTTCCTATGAGTGATCCTGCAGGGGAGTGACATGTGCTACATGCACACCATAGTGGCAATGGCTATCAGGACATGGGTGCATCATGGTGTCTGTCGCTGTTATGCATCACATGCATTTCCTATTTGACTCTGGGCATCCCTTTCATCCGGACACCTGCACTGACTCAGTGGCAAGAGTTGTGATGTGTGCATGTCCACATGCTTCACCGGGTTCTCTGCACTGTCCAAATACTGTGTGGGTGGTGCATGTGTCCACACTGGGGTATTGCCATCCCACAGACACCAGACAGATGGGTGCAAGGCCAGGTGGGATGTGAGTGCCATGGTTGACCATCAGACTGACAATTGACTTCTCCTGTTCTGTTTGTGCAGTTTTAGCAATGTTCAACTAAGGATGCCAGGGCTTGCTCTGTAATGTGCTGTACTTACTGTGGTGTGTGCGTTCGGTGCAGGTGACTGATGTCTGTCTGTTTCCCTATTGATTGCAGATACATCCACGGCCACAGGAGGGGACAGCTCCACGGACCAGGAGGAGCCACAGAGCCAGACTGGGTCAGCAGCCGAGGAGTGGTCGGAGGGACCCAGTGGCACGGAGGGCGAGGGGAGCCACACCGAGGAGTCCTCAGCACCATCCACCTCAGCTGAGGACCAGAGCAACTCGGACGATGACTCCCTTATGGAGGCGGGTGTCAGCAGCCACCACACCCCAGCTAGTGTTGCTGTCCCCGCCATCACCACCACCACCACCGCCCTCCCGTCGGCTCCCATTCCTGAGGTCCGTGGAGGCTCCCATGTTCGGGAGCGTGTCTCCTTCGGGCCAGGCACCGCACCCCCTGCCCCTGTGTCCCCTGCTGCCCTGAGTGAGGAGTCTGTGTACCTCCTCCGCCAGCTCCATGTAGGACAGACAGCGATGCTGAGTGTCCTCCATGCACACACCAGTCTGTTGACTCAGCTGGTGTCATTCATGGAGGGCATCTCATCGGGCATGTCTGACCTACAGAGGGGCAATAGGTCCATGGACTCCTCCCTGACGGCAGCAGTGTCCCTCCTCCGACAGTCCCTCACCCCTCCTGCCTCTGCCCCATCCACACTCCCCAGCACCTTACCCTTCCCAAGCACACACACACTGGCACAGGCACACACCAGCACAGACACATGCAGCACACGGACACACATGCCACAAACAAGACGCACACGCACGCACCGTCAGGGGACTGCAACCACACTCACAGGGGATGGGGCACAGGCACAAACACACGCATCCACAAGCACTGCGCAGTCCTCAGTTGCCTCTCCTCCAAAGACCCCTCCCTTGCCTCACCTGCAACCCCAAACACACAGCGGCTCTTCCTCTGTGACCTTGGCCTCTTCCCCTCCGACCCAGCTGATCCAGCATTCAGGGGAAGAGGAAGCCCACCCACATGGAGCGGAGTGCCCCTGGCCCCCGGACACCATCCCCCAGGCGCAGACCGACTGAGGCCCCCACCCACAAGTCCCCCCGGTCCCGTAAGAGCAAGACCCCGCTGCCGCCCTGCAGCTCAGGCACCAAGTCTCCTTCCTCCATCCCTCAGGCCCCCACTCCACAGGTGCCCCCACCACACCCTGCCCCAGGTTCCCCCACCCACAGATACACCATCCCCAGAAGGGTCAGGCCTTCTCCCCCTGCCACTTGCTCTTCCGGCCCCACACCCCCTGCTGCGCTTGTCTGTACCACTGATGTGGTGAGGGTGTCCTCCCCCTCTGTCCTGCCCACCTTACCTGATCCCCATTCTCCTCCCCTGGAGGTGGTCACTGCAGTGGAGTCCACTATCACCCTGTCTGACTTGGGCGCTGCAGTGGCGGACCTGTCCACTCCATCTGCAGGGTCCACTGCAGTTGTGCCGGCACCCACAACATCTGAGTCATGCCCCCCAGTTGTGCCGGCACACACCATGTCAGACACCTCCACTGCAGTTGTCAGTGGCTCTCCAGCACCCACCACCCCTTCCCTGCCTCCTCCTGGTGAGCCCTGATCCTGTCCCTGCGGTGCCTGGCCTGCCCCCCGTATGCCCCTCCTAGGGATTGTCCCCGGTTGTGATCAGTGCAGGTATGCGTAGGGTGACATCTGCCACTGTCACCCTGTATAGACTTCCTTGATGGACTGGCCATTGGCCTTTGTTGATACCTTGCAGTTCTTCCAAGTTTTGAACCCACATGCTGAATAAAGAAACTTTCTGTTCTCTAGTGGTTTTGCTTCTGATGTACATGATGTTGATGATGCTAACCGTGCCCTTGCTGCAGTGATGGTGATTTTTGGACTCATGAAAATGAAGTGTTACTGTGCATGAACCCATGTGTTCCAGGGGGACAGTGTCCTATCCTGTGGTGAATCCATGTCATCCTTAGCAGCATCTGAGGGTGTCATGTATTCAATATTTGGCAATGGGATTTCCTACTTACATTAGCAATGTCACATCTGTGGGTTCCACCCATGCACATCTGTTGTGTTTGCCATTGTTCAATTAGTCTAGTTCCCTGACCGTGTGGCCATCTCCACTGGACATGCAGGTTTGGGCATCAATGGGGAAGGACTCTTCTGTGTTGTCAGTGCAACTTGCTATACATGTGTGTTGGATCTGTGCTGTTGATTTCGTTGACATTCCCATGACCAGGCTGATGTGACGGGAGCCTTCATTTGATGCTAATTGTTGACTGTGTGACCAAATGTTCTGCTGACATGATGGAGCCCTACTGATGCGACATATGGCACAGCTTTCCTCACACAGGAGTGGAGTCCCCTCATGGCAGTGTGTACTCCTGTGACATCTTGTGCGCCCAAGGTGTGTGTTGTATGAGCATGTGTGTGTGTTCACTTCCATTTTGCTGTGCATGCTGGGATCCCTAGTGATGTTCCTGTTTGTGATGCTTGCTGAGTTGAGCTATGTTCCCCCAAAGTCTTCTCCCTGGGTTCTCTGTGATGTGGGTGCATGGCACATTACTGGTCATCAGGGTGTCACCCATAGGTGTGTTTGCTGTCAGGGCTGAGTTTGTGGGCAGACGCTGATGTGTCACAGTCCGGATTCCCCTTTGCACTTGTTGTTTACACCTGTCATGTGATTTCTGGTTTGTGTTAGCTTTCATTGGTTGTGACACGTTGTGTGTGTGACTGCTGGCACTCCTCAGGGCTACAATGTTGGTAGTTGTCTATGTGTGTTCTTTGTGGGTGACCTTGGCTTCTTCATAGGTGTGTGACTGTGGCTGGGATCCCATTGGTTGGTGTGGTATTGCCGTCATGTCCATGTACAGCGTAGTGTGCAGTGTGTCAGACATTCAGGAGTCTGGTAGAGTGGCCATGTGTGATGTGTTCCTGCACCTTGGTTCCCACCACCCCCCCTGGGATTGTCATGGGTGCATGTGCAATGTCACCAGTGCATGTGAGCTTCACTGCTGCACATTGTTGGACGTCGAGGTGTGTGGTGTTGAGTGTGTGCAGATGAGAGTTGTTGCCCGGCTATACCCCTGCCTCCATGTTGGCCTTGGCTGACAGGCCGTGCTGGTTGATTTGTGCTTGTGTAGGTGTGATGGTAGTTTGTTGCTCAGGACACATGACTGTGGTTCACAGTGTGAACGACATCTAGCTTTGTCATCACAGTGGGATTGTAATGCAGCCCAGGGTCACCACATTGTGGGGGCCCTGGGTGTGGTGCTGTGGTGTCTGTGTGTCTTGCTGTGTCAGTTGCTGTTCCTACATGCTTGTGTGACATGTGTGATTTGTGCTCCCTCTCATCTGACAATGCCTGATTGCCCACATAGGGGATTTGGATCCATGAGTTACCTTTGTGTGGCACTGTATGCACATCTGTGTAATTGGTATTCAGGCCTCCTCATGTGTTGTGTGGTTGCCTGGGGACACTAGTACCCCCCTCACCTGTTGTGTTTGATGTGCAGTGTGGGTCTGCCTGTTTGTGTATGTGCATCGGCACCACTGCATTGGCATATCTTAGGTGTGCCATTGGCTGTATGTTGTTTGTTGTGTTTGCCCTGCTGTCCCTGGGACTCCTAGGTCATCAGTCAGCACAATGATCATTGTGTGTGTGTCCCATTGCTGCCATGGTATGGTATCTGTTCACCTCCCTTCTACAGTCTCCACTGGGTATCTGAATTTGTGTGCCCATTGGTGCAAATATGTGGGTCTGCATTCTGATGGTCACTTCTGTCATTGAGTCATTGATGAATGTTGACAGTGTCAGCCCCATGGGTGATGTTTGTCTGCACATGGCCAAAGGTATGTCTTGTTTGCACTGCACTGTTTGCCTCCCCCATTCTATGTTGCTATGGGACACAAGCACTACTTTGCCACTGATGTGTTTGTTGTTCTGTGACCAGGAATCATCCATGCAGTTTGGCAGTTGCAGCTTATTCTTTGTCAACACATACATTTTGGTCACTGTGATGATGGGGGTTTGGACCCCATTGCCACAATGTTCAATATGTGCTTCAGCTATGGACCCCACACTCACATTTTGGTCACTGTGATGATGGGGGTCTGGACCCCACTGCCACAATGTTCAATATGTGCTTCAGCTATGGACCCCACACTCACATTTTGGTCACTGTGATGATGGGGGTTTGGACCCCATTGCCACAATGGTCATGGCCTGCTTGCATTGTGGGTGCCACACACATTTATGTGTGGCACTTGTGATAGGGGGTCACATTGTATGTCCACAGTCCTGTTCAGTGTTGTAGGCATTTGACACAGTCTACACACGCTTGTCATGGTGTTGGGGGGATGTCTTTGTGTTGCATTCTTTCTGCTGGTGTGTGCTTCTTGTGGCATGTATTTGCCATCCTGTGAGTGGGGGTGGTAGTAGTAGGCATCCAGCCCCCATGGGTAGAGGTGGTAGTAGTGGTAGGCACCTGGCACCCCCTGGGTAGAGGTGGCAGTAGTGGTAGGCACCTGGCACCCCCTGGGTAGAGGTGGCAGTAGTGGTAGGCACCTGGCACCCCCATGGGTAGAGGTGGTAGTAGTGACAGGCATCCAGCACCCCATGGGTAGAGGTGGTAGTAGTGGTAGGCACCTGGCACCCCCATGGGTAGAGGTGGTAGTAGTGGTAGGCACCTGGCACCCCCTGGGTAGAGGTGGTAGTAGTGGTAGGCACCTGGCACCCCCTGGGTAGAGGTGGTAGTAGTGGTAGGCACCTGGCACCCCCTGGGTAGAGGTGGTAGTAGTGGTAGGCACCTGGCACCCCTGGGTAGTGGTGGTAGTTGTGGTAGGCATCCAGCCCCCCATGGGTAGAGGTGGTAGTAGTGGTAGGCACCTGGCACCCCCTAGGTAGAGGTGGCAGTAGTGGTAGGCACCTGGCACCCCCATGGGTAGAGGTGGTAGTAGTGACAGGCATCCAGCCCCCCATGGGTAGAGGTGGTAGTAGTGGTAGGCACCTGGCACCCCTGGGTAGAGGTGGTAGTAGTGGTAGGCACCTGGCACCCCCTGGGTAAGGGTGGTAGTAGTGGTAGGCACCTGGCACCCCCTGGGTAAGGGTGGTAGTAGTGGTAGGCACCTGGCACCCCCATGGGTAGAGGTGGCAGTAGTGGTAGGCACCTGGCACCCCTGGGTAGAGGTGGCAGTTGTGGTAGGCACCTGGCACCCCCTGGGTAGAGGTGGCAGTAGTGGTAGGCAACTGGCACCCCCTGGGTAGAGGTGGCAGTAGTGGTAGGCACCTGGCACCCCCATGGGTAGAGGTGGTAGTAGTGACAGGCATCCAGCCCCCCATGGGTAGAGGTGGTAGTAGTGGTAGGCACCTGGCACCCCCTGGGTAGAGGTGGTAGTAGTGGTAGGCACCTGGCACCCCCTGGGTAAGGGTGGTAGTAGTGGTAGGCACCTGGCACTCCCTGGGTAAGGGTGGCAGTAGTGGTAGGCACCTGGCACCCCCATGGGTAGAGGTGGCAGTAGTGGTAGGCACCTGGCACCCCCTGGGTAGAGGTGGCAGTAGTGGTAGGCACCTGGCACCCCCTGGGTAGAGGTGGCAGTAGTGGTAGGCACCTGGCACCCCCTGGGTAGAGGTGGCAGTAGTGGTAGGCACCTGGCACCCCCATGGGTAGAGGTGGTATTAGTGACAGGCATCCAGCCCCCATGGGTAGAGGTGGTAGTAGTGGTAGGCACCTGGCACCCCCTGGGTAGAGGTGGTAGTAGTGGTAGGCACCTGGCACCCCCTGGGTAGAGGTGGTAGTAGTGGTAGGCACCTGGCACCCCCTGGGTAAGGGTGGTAGTAGTGGTAGGCACCTGGCACCCCCTGGGTAAGGGTGGTAGTAGTGGTAGGCCCCTGGCACCCCCATGGGTAGAGGTGGCAGTAGTGGTAGGCACCTGGCACCCCCTGGGTAGAGGTGGCAGTAGTGGTAGGCACCTGGCACCCCCATGGGTAGAGGTGGTAGTAGTGACAGGCATCCAGCCCCCCATGGGTAGAGGTGGTAGTAGTGGTAGGCACCTGGCACCCCCTGGGTAGAGGTGGCAGTAGTGGTAGACACCTGGCACCCCCATGGGTAGAGGTGGTAGTAGTGACAGGCATCCAGCCCCCCATGGGTAGAGATGGTAGTAGTGGTAGGCACCTGGCACCCCCTGGGTAGAGGTGGTAGTAGTGGTAGGCATCCAGCCCCCCATGGGTAGAGGTGGTAGTAGTGGTAGGCACCTGGCACCCCCTGGGTAGAGGTGGCAGTAGTGGTAGGCACCTGGCACCCCCTGGGTAGAGGTGGCAGTAGTGGTAGGCACCTGGCACCCCCTGGGTAGAGGTGGCAGTAGTGGTAGGCACCTGGCACCCCCATGGGTAGAGGTGGTAGTAGTGACAGGCATCCAGCCCCCCATGGGTAGAGGTGGTAGTAGTGGTAGGCACCTGGCACCCCCTGGGTAGAGGTGGTAGTAGTGGTAGGCACCTGGCACCCCCTGGGTAAGGGTGGTAGTAGTGGTAGGCACCTGGCACCCCCTGGGTAAGGGTGGTAGTAGTGGTAGGCACCTGGCACCCCCATGGGTAGAGGTGGCAGTAGTGGTAGGCACCTGGCACCCCCTGGGTAGAGGTGGCAGTAGTGGTAGGCACCTGGCACCCCCTGGGTAGAGGTGGCAGTAGGGGTAGGCACCTGGCACCCCCATGGGTAGAGGTGGTAGTAGTGACAGGCATCCAGCCCCCATGGGTAGAGGTGGTAGTAGTGGTAGGCACCTGGCACCCCCTGGGTAGAGGTGGTAGTAGTGGTAGGCACCTGGCACCCCCTGGGTAAGTGTGGTAGTAGTGGTAGGCACCTGGCACCCCCTGGGTAAGGGTGGTAGTAGTGGTAGGCACCTGGCACCCCCATGGGTAGAGGTGGCAGTAGTGGTAGGCACCTGGCACCCCCTGGGTAGAGGTGGCAGTAGTGGTAGGCACCTGGCACCCCCTGGGTAGAGGTGGCAGTAGTGGTAGGCACCTGGCACCCCCATGGGTAGAGGTGGTAGTAGTGACAGGCATCCTGCCCCCCATGGGTAGAGGTGGTAGTAGTGGTAGGCACCTGGCACCCCCTGGGTAGAGGTGGTTGTAGTGGTAGGCACCTGGCACCCCGTGGGTAAGGGTGGTAGTAGTGGTAGGCACCTGGCACCCCTGGGTAAGGGTGGTAGTAGTGGTAGGCACCTGGCACCCCCATGGGTAGAGGTGGCAGTAGTGGTAGGCACCTGGCACCCCCTGGGTAGAGGTGGCAGTAGTGGTAGGCACCTGGCACCCCCTGGGTAGAGGTGGCAGTAGTGGTAGGCACCTGGCACCCCCTGGGTAGATGTGGCAGTAGTGGTAGGCACCTGGCACCCCCTGGGTAGAGGTGGCAGTAGTGGTAGGCACCTGGCACCCCCATGGGTAGAGGTGGTAGTAGTGGTAGGCACCTGGCAACCCCTGGTTAGAGGTGGCAGTAGTGGTAGGCACCTGGCACCCCCATGGGTAGAGGTGGTAGTAGTGACATGCATCCAGCCCCCATGGGTAGAGGTGGTAGTAGTGGTAGGCACCTGGCACCCCCTGGGTAGAGGTGGTAGTAGTGGTAGGCATCCAGCCCCCCATGGGTAGAGGTGGTAGTAGTGGTAGGCACCTGGCACCCCCTGGGTAGAGGTGGCAGTAGTGGTAGGCACCTGGCACCCCCTGGGTAGAGGTGGTACTAGTGGTAGGCACCTGGCACCCCCTGGGTAGAGGTGGTAGTAGTGACAGGCATCCAGCCCCCCATGGGTCGAGGTGGTAGTAGTGGTAGGCACCTGGCACCCCCTGGGTAGAGGTGGCAGTAGTGACAGGCATCCAGCCCCCCATGGGTAGAGGTGGTAGTAGTGGTAGGCACCTGGCACCCCCATGGGTAGAGGTGGTAGTAGTGACAGGCATCCAGCCCCCCATGGGTCGAGGTGGTAGTAGTGGTAGGCACCTGGCACCCCCATGGGTAGAGGTGGTAGTAGTGACAGGCATCCAGCCCCCCATGGATAGAGGTGGTAGTAGTGGTAGGCACCTGGCACCCCCATGGGTAGAGGTGGTAGTAGTGGTAGGCACCTGGCACCCCCTGGGTAGAGGTGGTAGTAGTGGTAGGCACCTGGCACCCCCTGGGTAGAGGTGGCAGTAGTGGTAGGCACCTGGCACCCCCATGGGTAGAGGTGGTAGTAGTGGTAGGCACCTGGTACCCCCATGGGTAGAGGTGGCAGTAGTGGTAGGCACCTGGCACCCCCTGGGTAGAGGTGGTAGTAGTGGTAGGCACCTGGCACCCCCATGGGTAGAGGTGGTAGTAGTTGTAGGCACCTGGCACCCTCTGGGTAAGGGTGGTAGTAGTGGTAGGCACCTGGCACCCCCATGGGTAGAGGTGGCAGTAGTGGTAGGCACCTGGCACCCTCTGGGTAGAGGTGGTAGTAGTGGTAGGCACCTGGCACCCCCATGGGTAGAGGTGGTAGTAGTGGTAGGCACCTGGCACCCCCTGGGTAAGGGTGGTAGTAGTGGTAGGCACCTGGCACCCCCTGGGTAGAGGTGGCAGTAGTGGTAGGCAACTGGCACCCACATGGGTAGAGGTGGTAGTGGTGGTAGGCACCTGGCACCCCCATGGGTAGAGGTGGTAGTAGTGACAGGCATTCAGCCCCCCATGGGTAGAGGTGGTAGTAGTGGTAGGCACCTGGCACGCCCTGGGTAGAGGTGGCAGTAGTGGTAGGCACCTGGCACCCCCTGGGTAGAGGTGGTAGTAGTGACAGGCATCCAGCCCCCCATGGGTAGAGGTGGTAGTAGTGGTAGGCACCTGGCACCCCCATGGGTAGAGGTGGTAGTAGTGGTAGGCACCTGGCACCCCCTGGGTAAGGGTGGTAGTAGTGACAGGCATCCGGGCCCCTATGTGTATATGTGGCATTGGTGATGGGCATCCCGCCCCTATGGTGCTGCTGTTTCTGGAGTAAGTAATTTCTGCATCCCTGTGTGTGTGTGTGATATGTCGGGTACGTGTAGTTTGTGTTTGTGGTTGGTGTCTGACCTACCTTCTGCGCCGTACGCGTCCGTGCCTGATCCGGTAGTAGATGTAGAATATTGGTAGGATCGGAACGATGGGATTCATTGTTGGTTCGTCTCGTTCGTCTTTGTCGTTGCTTCGCCTCGTCCTCGTCGCTTGCGTGTTCGTCTCGTAGCCGTGGATCGTGTTGTGGCGCGAATCGGAGCTTATGTGCGCCTCTCCCGGATGCTTTGACGTGCCGTGCGTAGCGACGGGTTCGGCGCGTACGGGACGCGCATCGTACTTGTCCGGCCGGACGGGGCTGCTTTTTGGCTTCCGGGCGACTCGTATCTTCGTTTACAGATCCGGCTCGGTCGGGGATCAGGACCTGGATTGGGTGAGTACGACTCGGTCGGAATCTGTGCTGTTGTGCGCATCGTACTTGTTCGTTCGGATTCATGTGCGGATCGGTCGGGAAACAGGCATTCACATGGCTTTTTCCCGACCGAATGGCGTTGGGTGCGTCTCCGACCGAGATCGGAATCGACCCCTGTGTCTTAAGTTAGGGTTTCCAGTGTCCACTGTATATGATGCCATCTCACATTTCCCACATATTCCGTGATATATTTGATCTTGCAATCACTCCATTGCATAATCCGTAACTGTGTTGGTCTACAAGAAATCATCTTGCACTACTGCAGTGATTAGCTGTTTCTTCCAGTTCCTTAGCAGTTCAACCAGTGCCATCTTATGCTGGGTTAAAACCCAGTTTCACCAGCCTTCTCACCGTATTGAAGCACTACGGCCCAAATTAGAGAACACCATACAACTGGTGACAGATTACATCAATCAATAGAATTACAGAGAATCCACTAGGTAAAGAGTTTCATAATATAAAAACACCACCAACCCCAGGCCAGCAGTCATCTGATCTTAAAACAGAGATAAACCATAACTAGCTACCACTCAAATACCGGATCGGCTCTTGTCATAGTATTTCTATTGCTGCTCCTCCACTTCACACATTTATTTCTAGACTGCAAAACAATATAGCACAAATGTCAAAATTTAGCACCAGACTATCGATTTAGCTGATTAAAGCAGAAAAATATGTGATCCGCTAATAGTAGTTTTTACCACTGCCAATGTTTGGCTCTAGCTGTAGGAATGCCGTCCCACTAGCAGACATGCAGAATACACTGTCTTTCCACATATCCAGCATTTGAAATATTAGTCTTGGCTAACTAATAATTTCATCATGGGCATAATTACCTCAGTAATAGAGCCACCTCTGGGAAAGTGTGCATCTAATTTTCTGTAACCCTTTATAACTTATTGTCTGTCAGGGCGGTGTAGATTTCACTTCCGAACTCCTTGTTTTATTTTAAATGATTTTCACATTATTGCAGATTCACTTTACAAGCATTCAAGAGCCTAATGTGATCCGTTCACTAGGCCAGCTCGGTTTCCTTCAGATGATATAAGTAGCCACACATAAAGGTCGTCATTCACTTAACCTCTTTATTAATTAAAATCAAAACATTGAGGGCCTCATTTAAAAGCCCATTGTGCTGCCGGTGCATCACTTTTTTTGACACACTGGCGGTGCAGGTTGCCTGCCCATATTTACAAGGCCATATAAAGTCACCCTGCATGACTTTTCATGACCTTGTAAATATGGGCCCCTTTCACACATTGCTCTGCATTAATGGGGCATTCCATGGATGTTGCTGTGGGTGTTCCAATGCAACATCTGTGGAACCTGATTCATTCCCAGATTAAAAACGTTTTGTAAAGCTTTGAAAGGGTCAGAATCCTACGCCACCCCAGGGGAGGCATAGGAGTGGACCAACAAGGAGAAATACTTTTATTTCTTCTTGTTTTTTCCTCATTCTATGCATGGGGCATGGTGCAGCCTGTAGCACACATAGAAAGAGGAAAATGCCATCAATGATTGTTTTTTTGCAGGAAGGTGTCCCTTCCTGTAGCAAAACAATCATCCCCGCAACTCAGGCACCCTTGCAACATGACGCAAGGGTGCCTGCGCTGGCGCATGGCAGCCAATTGTGTGTCAGCGCAGGGGAAGGCACACGGATGTGTCATATTGTTGTTAATATGATGCATCCCAGTGCTTTTAAAATGATGCAGGACGCCTGCGGAAGATGACCGCAGTTGTGTAACTCCCATCGAACTGGCACAGGATGGAGGCAGCTTTCTAGTGGTATTTCAATGTCACAACTCTCCTCATAGCGGCAGCTGCCATTTTCTGATGTGGCGGCTTCCCTGCAGCGGTGCTTAGCGTTGAGGTGACACGTTTGGCAATGCTTTCAGATGGCAGCATTTCTGGTGATAAATCTTCATCAGTTTTCAGCAATGGAGGATCTCTTTGGCTTCCACATCTAAAAGTAACCTGTCTTCTATTGCTGCTTCTGTTCCAATGAAACCTGGGAAAGCCTCTAACAAACGCCTGAAAAAAGACCCTCCTTCTCCTGCAAAGTCACCACTTCGTGCCTCTCTGGATTTACTGCTTGAGGAGATTCATGCTCTGCGTCCCTATATGGAGGAAACAAATGCTAAATTACAGTATCTTACTGACAGATGGTCTCAAATGGATGAAAGACTGACTGCAGAAGAACAGAACATTTCTTCTTTTGGATTGAATGATATCAAAGTGAACACCCTTCTATCTCAGGTGTCCTCACTTATGAAACACGTTGAGGACCTTGAAAATAGGAACAGAAGAAAAAACCTTCGCATATATGGACTATCGGAGGGTTTGGAGGGATCGGATCCTCTCACTTTTTTCAAATCTCTTCTTCCCAAGTTATTACGCTTGTCAGAGGATACTTCCCTTAATATCCAGTGTGCACACATATAAGGTCGTCAACCAGCTTCTGCTTCTGGTGCAAAGTGCCCCAGAGGAGTAATTTTGTATTCTTCTGGAATATACTGATTTACTTAAAGTTCTTTCAGCATTTAAATCAGCTAAGCGTGTTTCTTGGTCAGGTCACTCATTGTTCTTCTCTCGGGATTATACCAAGAGTGCAGAGATTTCTTAAGCATGAGACCTGATCTCCGTTCTCTTGGTGCTTGTTATGGTCTCTTTCTTACTTGCCTATTCAAGGTTACTTATAAAAATAAGAGGACCACTTATGAGGATCCTGTCAAATTGAAGAGCTTCATAAACTCCTGCAAGATGGAAAATGTGGATACTTCCGGGCCTCCTACATCTCGATCTCTTTAAAGTTTGGATCTTTTTTGATGAATATGATTGTTTGTCTGAGTTTTAAGTATTGGTGCATTATTACATAGTCATGTCATGTTTTGACTTTCATGTTCAATATTGTTGTTGTATAATGTCAAAACAAGGACCCCCTTCTACTAATGTAGGTTCCTAGGGCAGAGAAAATGCAATTATTGTAAAAAGATCCCTAGGCAACTATCGGTCTGTATGATATGTGAGACCTAGTTAAACAAACACATTATATTCATAGACTCAGTGTACAGTCAAAATCAATAAAAATTCATTTTATTAATACAAATTCATTTAAAAAGACCATTGTAGGTTCTGCGATATTTCTATGAAACACATGTATAAGACAATAGCATCACAATATAACCAACAAAGTAAACAAAAGTGAATACATACAACAGTCATGTGCATATCTCCTATACAAATAATCATATAGAGTAATCAATCATAAAATAAACTAATTATGATTATACAGAAAATATAAAAAACAAAGGAGAAAAATCAAAAACACAATAGATCAAAACATTATATAATGAAGTGGCTGAATGTTTGATGATGAATCTTCTGAAGATTCATCATCAAACATTCAGCCACTTCATTATATAATTTTTTAAGAATATTAACTCTGCATTATCCTCATTCCTATGGAGTAACAGGAAAGCTTGTATGTCAATCTTCCACACGTTCAAAATCAGAGGGAGGGGTACACTTTACTGATTATCACAAGGCATTTTTGGTGCGCCAGTCCTCTCAATGGATTTTGGATTCCTCATTAGTTGGTCCGCTATGGGTTGACCTTGAACAATCCTACCTTTATCCTTTTTCTTTTCATGAATATTTGTCGTTCACTCGCACAACCACAATCTCTATCTACTCTCGTTCTTAAGTGCTCAAGTAAATTGCTAGAGTCTGTCTTGCCTTCCACGCCTACAGACTCTGTCACCTTTCTTAATTCTACTATTTGGCACAACAAATTCATATTGATCAATGATAAACCTTTCTACTGGAAAGCCTGGAGGCAGAAAGGTTTAATTTGGGTGAACCAATTATTTGATAATGACATTATCTCATTTTCACATGCCTGCCTTTTATTTGATTTCCCTTCCACTTTTCGAAATAAATACCAGTTGTTACAAACTACCCTCTGTCTTGCTTATGCTCAATTCCGTTCACATTACCTCACCATGCAAGCTCCTGTTGGTCAGCTTCATAATCTTCTTCTCACTTGTTCCAAAGCATCTACTATATATTCCCATTTGAGAATGCCCTGTATTAATAGAGACAAAACTACTGTAGATTTAACTTGGGAGCAGGACTTTGGTTTGGAATTATCTTTTTCCATGTGGAATAAAATATGGACCAACTGAGGAAAACTTCTAGAACGGCAAACACAACCAAACACTATTTTTCATTTATAATCGGCATTTCCTCTTCCCCATTTATCTGCATAAGATGAATACTGCTCTCTCTGATATGTGCTGTATGTGCTCCTCATTGCATGCTGATTTAAAGCACTTACTTTTTACTTGTCCTCTTGTTCAAGATTTTTGGAAATGTCTTCGGGCTAAGATTACCTTAATATTTCACTTTACAGTCCCGTTCTCTTTTACTAATATTTTTAGGTAGTTTGTCCAAGGATTAGGATACCTGCCCTTCCAATGTACACATTTTGGACTTCCTCATAGCAGTTGCATTTCAACAGATTACCAAAATTGGAAAGATTCAACTAAATTATCTTTTCAAGCTTAGTGGTATGCAGTTTGCCATAACCACAGATTAGATACAGCATATGTGTACCCTATTTTGCTTGCTATGAAACGTGTATTTCTATGGTATCCTGTTACAGAGTTTATTGATGACAATGCAAAATGTTCTTTTAGGCGTACTCCAACACAACAAGAAGTTTTGCAACCTCCCTGACTTTCCCCTTTTGTTAGTATGATTCTTGAATATATTTACTGATTATATAATATTGTTACTATGTATATGTTTTTCCAGACTTTCCTTCTTTTATGCGATGTATAATCCACCTTTTACTTAGGTATCCTTTTGACTGCATAATCATATTTATTTGTTATTTTATTATTGTGCTGTATCGTTTACTTCTGTTTTAATATTATTCTAATAAACGTACTTTTTTTAAACTAAAAAAAAATGATGCAGCTCGGTGCAGCAAAATGGGTTGCAGCGCCACGCAATGTTTTTGTAAATGAGGCCCTGAATTATTGTACCTGCAAGGAAACTGATTTGTGCTGAGAAATTCGATTACTTTTCAAAATTATCACAAATCTTTCCCCCTTACTTAAATCATCCAAAGTGAAGAAAAAGCTAAAACGCACACAGAATTGGAAGGGTATTACTCTACTTTCCTCCAGCCAAAAATTCTCAGACAATTTGAAGGCATTAGACCTCTCGGAAGATGATTCTAAACTGGGATTCAAGTTGAAGTTGGTTAGGTTTAATAATGCAGTATCAACAATTTTAGAAGCTATTCCACCTCTAAAACAATAGCATGAAACCTCAAATTTAGCAATTATCAGTGGTTTAGTCATGGATTAAAAAAAGGTGAAAAAAAGTCAAAACCAGCTGGAAGCAATTTATAGAAGTATGATAAAGTGAGTAAAATTAGATTTAGTCAGACTCTTCTAAAGAAAAATGTATGATTAAAGCCACAAAGAAGTGATACTGCTCTTAAAGAAATTTACTTCCTAAAAATACGTCTAAAGGATTTTTAACAACTATTGAGAAATTAGATAATCCAATAGAGTTGGCTAATGATATTGTTCCCACTCAAATTCTGGTAAATGGGATGCTGAAATCAAGGTGAGCTAGAAAAATGAAGAAGATTGAAAAGAATAGAGAGCAATGAATATTCAGAATGAGTTCAACTATTTTCTTTAATATATAGATACTCCTATAGATAAATTTTAGCTCTATATGGTGAACTGTTGAACCAATATGTTTCCATCTTTTTACTATGCTATTTGTAATGTTGAATAATAGGAAATTAGATGATACAATAGTGGTTGGTTCACATTGTATATTATGCTTTGAACAGGGTCCTTGAGGTACAATAACGCTTTCCAATATGGCTGCTGTAAGAAAAGGATTTGGATTTAGTGCTCTAATGGCTACGTGATCAGTAGGTGAATGGAATTGTTTTTAGAAAAATGCCTGTAAAGAGGCAGTTGCCTTTTTAATCAGGCAGAATAGTGCGGCATGTGTAAACAACAACAAGCTACAGGTATTGAATGGTTACTCGTGAAGAATGCATATTCTTTTGAATAGTACTGATGGTTTCAACACATTGAAGGAGGTGGTCAGTGTGGATGAGAATTTAATAAATCTTACTTTGCCTTACAAACTAGTATCTATAAAATATAATTTCTTTAAGAGTACTGGCACATTTTCCAAGATGGCGCAGTTTGACATGGGGATGATGTATCACCTTGTGGATAATGGCCACGTAATTTGTATTAAGTTGAGATTTGATTTGATATGGCTTGTGTGTTACACAATTTAGATTAACTTGTCTTAATTTCAATTAGTGATTTATCATAATTGGATATTGTATTTTAAAGGGTCAACTATTATAGTTTTTGTAACAATCGTGACAATCCAACGTGGCTGCACCAAGAAACACAATAGGGTTTAACACTCTAGCGGTTAAGTGCCTAATGGGCAACTAAGAATGTTTGTATAAGACGTTTTTTACATGATGTCTGCTATTAGAATCAGGCAAAATGGCGAGACTTGCAGAAACACAGAACAAAAAGTAGGTAATGCATTTTTGTTATTGAGGCATATAGGTCTGAATAGTTCTAGTTTAACACATTGGATTCTGATTGATAGTTGCAGCAGCATTTAGGACGTGTGCATGATATCTTTATAATGATTCTGTAACACTCTGTAATTTTAGCGATAATCGAATATGTCTGCTAAATGGGATGCAACAGGTTATAGTGTTCTAGGAGTTATGCACCCAATAGACAACTGGGATTGTCTGTAGAAGAAGGCCTTTAACAAGATGGCTGCTGTTGGAAACAGTCAGAATGGTGTGATATATGAATACTGCAACAAACAGCAGGTAATGAATGGTTGTTGTAATGGAATATAATCTTGAATAGATTTAGATACTCAACACACTGTCTTTCTTTGGTTCTCGCTTTGAAGAGATTAAAATGGGTGGTGGAATCAACTACTGCAACAGCGTTTAGGGCACATGTGTGATTTTTATATAGTGATTTCAGGCAAATCGACTTGGAAAGATTGTGAATGATTTGATGGCTGTTTTGGAGGGGTGCATAATGACATTTGGAAATAGATTGTGAATGATTTGATGGCTGTTTTTGGAGGGGTGCAGAATGACATTTGGAAATATTGATAGACAGTAGACAATTTACTGTGTTTGAACAGGAAATATACTCTGTATTTTTCTTTTATTTTGGTTTTGTTCTCACCTTGGGGAGTGTCTTGGGCCTTGTTTGGTGTTGGACAATAGCATGGTTAATACTGGGATGCATGGTTACATATGAATGGAATATTCTAGTATTATGATCTTGCAGATTTCTAGGATGCATTGATTAAATAGATTTTGTGAGGGAACACAAATTAGGTTATTATTATTATTTCCTGTGTTACAGGATTTTCTACATACACAAAAGTCCACAAATTAGAAGGACATTGAAAGAATTCACATATTATCTGAGTACATAGGTTGTTCTACTTTGAGGGCTGATTGGAACAGTCATTAAGAGGACATTTATTGATATAAAAAATAGGTTACATTTAATATTTTTGGAGAGTTATGATTTTAACATGTATATTTCGAATGAATAAAGACCAGGTTCAATCAAGGATTATTATATAGACTGTTGATACTAGGATGATTAAACTATATAGTGAGACATGAGAATATGGGGTTCCATCAAAATCTTACATTTTGATGAATACTTTATAAAGTGTAAACATGATTTATATGTTGATGACTTTAGGATCTACAATCTTAAAATAATAATGAATTGCTGATTGTATGTATGAATTTTGGGAGACCTAAATATTTAAAAATAATATTATATATGTTTTCCACAGCCCCCATGAAGTCCTGTGGATGGACAAAATGCGTTGGCTGGACTGTTGCTGTCTGTTTTTAATGAAGATTACATAAAGAATAAAGATTGAATCCTTTTCAACCAATGACATCTGAGTCTCCTTTTTGTGGATGGCACTTGATTTAGGCCATTATTTGGAAGATAAGAATTTGGAACTTCCTGTTTAGTTCAATAATTGTCTTTGCTAATTGATTGGAACAGCTTTGAGTGCTCTTTGACTTGTGTTATTCTAAAACGAGAATGTAAATTTGGTAGAACTCAAGTTAGTTAAGCATAGAAGGTTCTTTAAACCTGCTCCTATTTCAGGGAATGTGAACATCTGGTGGGACAGTTTAGACCATCAGATTCAACTCTGGATGTCTGCACAGCTCATATAATTTGAGACTCCATAAAAGCTTCAGCCTCTTTTATAACTGAAAGCTGGCATTGTCTTTGGGGAACTTCAAAAGGCTATTTTCGTCTCTTCCACAAGAAACCAGGGTTAAGGTCTAATGAATACAGAACACATTTGCTCCATTTCCTTGCTATTGCAAGTTTAGTTACATTGTACCTACAGCTGCGTGTGGAAGTAACAACCTGCTAGAAGAGGAGAAAGCAGGTGTTTGTCCTAATATGGGGCTTGAGTCTGTTGTAACTAGTGTAGCAGATGATCTGAGCATGATATTAAAACAGGGTGATAAAAGGATGGTCGCATTATTAGATCAGTCAACCATATGAATTACAATTAACCATTAGATTTTGATTTAAATGTTGGAGAAGATTGGGGCTGCAGTTGTGTCCTCGGGGTGGTATGTATGCTTTCTGGAAGGACAGCCTCATGTAATTCAGTTTGATGCTTTGAGTTTTGATCCAGGGCTCCTCTCTTTTCCCCTCCTTTATCTTCGACCCTTAGCAGTTGAAATATCAAGTACACAGCTAGTGGTGAATATGAAACGCAGCCAGACTGCTGACAGTCTTGGCCTATCTGGGATGTTAGACTTGATTAAGGCATGGATGTGGAAAAATGTGTTTTATATGTAACCCAGCTAATTCTGAGATTTTGTCACTGACCGCTAATATCAATCCATGGGAATCCACTCTTTGGACTCGATTCATTGGGTTATTTCCTCCCTCCTCCCTCAAGGAAGTAGTAAGTAGTTTAGAGATTCTGATCAACTTAAACCTGGAATTCGATCCTCTCATTGTGTCAGTGGTAAAAACATAGGGGCATATCAGCAAGGGCTGGCGATAATTATCGCTCAGCGCTATTAGCGTGAGGATAATTATCGCCGGCCAACTCTGAATTTTATCGCGGAGATAGCGTGCTATCAGCAACGCTTATCTCCAAAGCGATAAAACTCAGAGCGCAAGCTGCCAACTGTGCGATTATTGCTGGAAATCCAGCGATAATGGCACAACTTTTGGCGATAGCTTGCTGATAGGGCTACACATACTTAGCCATGATATCCACCTTCCATAGGATATCATGGCTAAGTCAGTTTCAAAGCAGGCGTAAGGAAAGTAGCGATAACAGAGGTTATCGCTACTTTTCTTGTCGCTATGCTTCTTTGCGTGAGGCTTGATAATAGGAGAAATGTCGCTTAGCGACATTTCTCCAGTTATTCTGGGGAGGAACGCCCACTTTGCATCTCATTAGAGATGCAAAGCTGGGCGATAAGAGAAAGGGAGAAGAAGCATGGATTCACGCATTAGCGTGTCCTTGCTAATAGGGCGTTAAAATTATCGCCGCTTTTCGTCCGATAACGGACGCTAAAGCGGCGATTATTTTAACTCCGGCCCTTGCTGATATGCCCCATACTTTTTTGGCCTTTACACTTTAAAACACATATTCCTTTTTCAATTGTTTTCTGATCAGATCACCATTGCTATCACCTTCATACAACAATTGCTTGCTTTTTGCAATTCAATTTATTTTGGACTACTAAAGCAAAGTACTCATAAACATCGTGCCAGTCAGAATGCAACAGTGAGATAGATGTTCAACCTGCACACATTTAAAGGTGTTTGTGACTATTTGCAGTAGCTTTACTGGCTAGCAATTCATAAATGTATCACAATAAAAATTGTATATATTGCCTATCAGATCGACAACAATATAGGTCCCACTCTTCTTAACAATCATTTTGTAAATATATTCCCTCCTTTTGCTTGAGGTCTAAAAATCGATCCCTAAAGGTGGTGTCTACAAAAAGGGATAAAAGAATGGACATGGGCTTAGAGCTTTTAGAGTGTTAAGTATTCCTCTAGAGGTACTTTCTGAGCCCCCCTTTTTAAAGGTAGGAATAGATTGAAAGTCTGGATCTTCATGCAACAATCTTGGCTAAGGAATGGTAGGCTTTCATGTGCATTGAAGGTTCATTTTACTTTGAGCTGCTTAGGCAGCCCTAAGTGACTTCCATGAAGTGGATGAGTGCTTACATAAATGGTGTTGAAGGTGGATTATATAAATTCATTCCACCGAAACACCTCAACAATTTTTGATTCACAATCTGTCTGCACTGAATATTTATGCATGATTAATTATTTCATAATTGTACAGTGACATATTGGAGTTGATGTGTATGTTTTTACTTACTAATTACCATATCTTGTTCTAATTCTTCTAAAGTTGTGTCTAGTAAGTTATGAGGTCTTTAATATATTTGTACATGTTTCTTTTTTATTCGTTATTTAAGTTTCTTTTATGAAATTGGAATACATTTATAAATGTTCAGAACTATGGTATCTATATGGTTTTTGCACAGTGTTTGTTCAGTTGTTTTATGGCATAAGTGTGTGTGTGATGTTGGAAAGGATTTATGCTAATTTGTGGCTACAAGAAGCACACAGGGGAATGTATTTAGGTGATTTGGGGCCCGATTTGGACTTTGGCGGAGAAGGTATTCCGCCGCTACAGTGACGGAGTACCCATCTACCAAAGCTAAGCTCTGTCTGCCTCATTTAGAGTTGGACAGAACTTCATCATGTGGAAGGCAGAGACTGCTCTGTCTCCACCATCTACATGCACCTCCAACGGTCTGACGAACTAAGGGCTGTTGGAGGTTTGGCCATGTGTGTGCCTGCCACATTTAGAGTGGGTGAACAGTTGGGCAGTTTTTAGTTTCCCTCACAGCCAGGTAAAAACTGGTGGTTAGGAACAGTGAAAACTGCAGCATGGCTCCCACCCCATGGAAGAAATCTCCCAAGATGAGGGGACTCATCGTTTTTTTTTTTTTACACAAAAAATAAATCCCACTTTGGGGTTTTCTTTTTGAAAATAAAAAAAAATTAAAAGTTTAATGTCTGGTTCCATCATGTTAATGGAGGCACCCATCAAACTTTCAATGTATTTGCAGGAAAGACAGTGATGAGGTTCCTGTATATGCAAAAGATAAGATTGGTCCGTAGACATCTCTATATTTAGTGGACGCGTACTACCTCATGACGAGAGAGTACTTTACTCTGTTGCCCTGATGAAGTAAATTTCCGCTCTCCAAACTGTAAGTCAGGCCCTTGGTTTCAGAACCCTGTCCTTTGGTTTGAGGAGCTGCACTCTCTTGTTAATCCACTTATAGTAAACCCTTAAAAAATGTTGGTAAGTCATTAATAAATGTCACCTCTCAAGGAGGCTTCTCTGAGGTTGTGGCATTGAATGTTGTCTCGCCTAGACCTGTTTTCAATGTTTGCACATTTGTCCACTTTTGCATGAGATTCAAAATGGGCAATGGAGATGTACAGATGTTGTTCTGATGTAGATCCACCAATAGCTTTCAGCTGATTCCATCCTTTGGTTCAGTGATTGCATGTCATATTTGTTATGACACATTTCTTGGCCAAAGTCCACTCTCAATGTGGTCAGAGCTTCAGTCAAATTCCCCATGAGCTCAGAAAAGAACGCTCTTTGATCATCCTTCTTAAGAAAACCTGGAGTCCCCCATCAGTCATCTCCCCAGCATCTTTGGTCATTTACGGGTGCCCAGTATTGCAGAAGTTTATTTGTCCTCTCTTAGGTGTGTCTTTGGGTGTAGGCATGTAGAAGCCTCTTTTCCCTCCCAATCTTCTATCTATAGAGGAAGGAATCTCTCTACACCCCTCCTTGCTTTTCATGTGCTCTAGCTTTGTAATGTTTTAGGACTCCACTCTACTCCACCAACATGGTGCACCAATAAAAGAGCCGTCCCCAAGGCAATACAGGGGATAAAAATGTATGGCTGCAGGTGAACAGACAGATGGTCAAAGAAAAAAGTCCAAGTCTCACATGGTAGTTTAGGGTTCTCCCCAACTGCGACTAGTGCCAAAAAGAATGTCCTACTGTTCTAATATTTGCCTGGTAATCAAAAGGTATTATTAGAACATTCTCATGTGGGACTCATTCAGAGACATAGGCCTCACATACACCTTTGAGAAATCCATAATCTAAATATAATTAGAAGCACATTGGAGATCGGTGACAGAGCAAATAATAAACAGGGAGTTTTGATTTTATCATAGAGGATTTTAAGGTGCCGTGATGAATTCCTGAATTATTATTGCATTCCCAATTAAGGTGGTGAGAAACGCATTGAATGGCACTTATGAGACAGTTACTAGGATTGAGCACGAGGACTTAGGATTTCTCCTGTTGCTGTCTCCTTCCTATGCAGGTGTGATAGTCAGAAGAATATGTCCTGATGAGGCCCTAATAATCAGACAGTGTTGAAACAGTGACAAGCACTCCTTTTTCGTTGACTTGTATACTTAACACTAAGGGATTGTGTACTGTTCCACACTAGCCCAGATGCAAACTGTTTGAAATAATGGGAACAACCACTGGTAATTGTGTAGTGTTTTATGTTAATGATGTTATAAATATGATCACAACCTAAATACTGCATCATCTGCACTGTGATCGCTAATTTCACACTTCGCTCTGTATGAAATGGTCTAATGCATTTTTTGATATAAACAAATCTTGTATTGTGCTTTTTTCAACTTGATTTTGATACATAATGAATTGTAATTATAATTATATTTTGGATTCCTCAAAGGTATATACGAGATCGTGGGTTCTGAATGAGTCCCACAGAACAATTTTTCTAATAATACATGTTTACCCTGGTCCATGTGGACTTATAGGATTGTCCTTGTTATATATATACATGGTATTCAAAAGGTGGCACTACTAATTCTAATCTCCATGAATTTGTCATTTATGGACACAAGCTTGTCCTCACTTCATGCCATGCTGTCTTCACCTGCCCTTCTGATGGATCCTGCTGCAGCCAAGCAAACTATTCTCAAATGTCAGTGGAAAGAGGGAAGGAGAGAGAGGTACATGGCCCATGTGAGCTTGATCTCGGTGCTCCTCCTACACCCGCAAGCATGGCTTACCCTGATCTCCTCATTTTGACTGGGTGTGAGGTTGTGAAAGCCAAAGGCCCCATTTTAAATAACAGTATGGATTTGGCACAGACATTTTCTGCATCCACGATCGCAATCCATGGTATGCCACTGCTCCTTACAAGTGTTGTTGACCCGAGGCCTACATCCTCAATACTTGGGTGGTGTTATCTTCTGGCCTCCTTTGTGCCCTGCCCAATAGTAAGGTATTGATTGACGTGGCTGACCTCTCACTGTGCCATCATCTTGGGTAGAAGTCCTCTATAACCTTTTAAAGACAAAAATTTCCAGCTAGAATCTTTGATCAAGCATCTTTATTACTTACAACTATTAAAGTTCAAAAGGATATCATGTGATGGAAATGCATTACAGCTATTAAAGGTCAAGAGGATAGTATCTGATGGAAATGCACCTTTGAATAAACAGAGACACATATGTGACTGTTTTAAAAAATATGGTCACTCAGAAAATTATTGAATGAAGTGCATTCACAGGCAAAGAAAGTCATGCTACTGTTAATGATGAACGCAAAAGACAAAAGAGAAAATGTGTTTTATATTGTAAGTTATTCGTTACAGACTCAAGGAATAAACTATATTTTTAAAATATTGGAAGGTCATAATGAATTATGATGAACACGAGAGAATATTGAAGACATAACCGATATTCCAGACTGATACAACATGAATAGTAAAGATTTAATAAAGGCGATGCACTGATCAAATTTAAAACCCAAAAAGTTAACCTTACTATGCCCTAATATGCCCAAATATTACTAAAGACCCATACCTAAATCATCATCACTCATGTACAAACATTCATTTAAAACACTAAACTGCTGCGGAGTAGGAGTGCCATACTTTTCACATAAGGCAACAGTACAGGCTTGGTACGAAGTACAAAGGAAACATAAAATTAAAACAAAATACTCATAACATAAAAGTAGTAGCAGAACTATGATGGTCAATCAATTAATTAGATACAATTTCAAATAATAAAGTCATTAGAAAATTGGATAGTGGTGGTATTGTTACTGCCCGAAACATTTAGGCTAAAACATCTTGACATATTGTAGCCCAGGGAAATAAATAACCAGTGTTTGTGTGATAAGAGGCACTCATTTTTTTAAACTCCATTTTACACCATCATGTTTACCTTTTTCTTTAGAAAAATATGTTTTTGCATAGAGTCATTAATTTTTGATCAGTCATTCACACATTTTGCCAACCTCTCCTTTTTGTAGAATAAATACTTTCTTTAGGTGTTCCCAAGCCACAAGTTACATTGTATGTTTTAAAGGTTTTTCACTCTTTGACACCTATTATAGCTTAATAAGAAATACATGGGCCACGGCTGCCTTCATATAGGAGCAGCACAAATAATCCAATGTTGCTCCAATTTAGAAAAGAATTGAAGACACTCTTCTCTAATAAAGACTAAACCACAATGCATTAAATGTCCTCATATCACTGCATTATAGAAATACCATATTCATACATACATGATTATCTTCATCTCAGTCACACATATTCCACCAGCCAAACAAGGCGAGTATCCCAAGAGACTTTGTCTCCCTGTTTTGGACATTTAAAAAACTACTAGTTTCAGTTGAAACACTCACACGTCATGCAGAGGTTATGCCTAATTCAGTGGCTCGTTTGGACATTCCCTAATTGATTTGAAACAATCGCATCCTTAGACTACTACTTTGAGGGAGAACTTTAATAAGGTTTCTGTTCACACAATGATCTAAATGTTCTCTTTAAATCAGCCCCACTCTTACTGAATAGTCTCTTGTTTGTATCAATGAAGAATGAGAGACCTCCCTTCCATTCAAAACCTATTCGTCCGAGTGGTGGTACGGTCAGTGGTGTAACAAAGGCCCCCGCAGACTGCGTATTGCGGGGGGGGCCCCAAACTCTAGGGGGCCACCTCAACCCAGTACCCTGGCCTGGGAGCTCTTGAGTAAGTTAGGAAGGGGGGCCCTTTATGTACTTTGCAGGGGGGTGCCCGCAAGTTTTGTTACGCCAATAGGTACAGCAATGTTTTTTGCTGTAAGCTAAGTGGGAGAGCTGTGGCGTAGCCGCCAGAACGGCTAACTCCCGAGCGCGGGTTCACGATTCGATCCCTGGGGCCAGCGGCAGCTCAGCTCAGCACCATGTGACTCTGGGCAATTGCTCGCTTAATCTTCCCGATGGACCCCCGCGCCTTGAAACTTTAAGGAGTGCTATGCTCGCGCTTTACAAATATAGATTATTAATCATAATTCCCAGTACATTCATAGAAAATCATATCCTTTGCTTCATGTTTCTCCAGCAGCAAGTTTATTGTAGCACCGTTTTTATCATCTGGACTGCACAGATATAAAGTTAAACATTATTTCACCTTCCAAAAATCAGTTCTCCCAAAGAGTAATTTCTTATTCATGTCATTGAAAAGTGAGAGACTACTTGGCACTTCCCCTTTTCTTGAGCTGATTATCGAATCTGTATGTCACTTTACTTCTTATAATCAAGATAAATCCTCAAACATATACAGAAGTGCTGCACACTATGCCACCTCAGTTTGGACTCAGCTATATTGAATTGCTTGTGATTCAGTTCAGGGAGGACCTGGCAGCTCAGGCTAGACTGCTCCTATTGGAGCAGATACGAGTCTGATTTGTATATGGCTGAGTCCAAACTTATGTGGCATGGTGGACAAAAAGAACAATAAGTTGGAATGCTACTCTTATGTTTGCCAGGGTTTGGACGTATTGCTAGCATTCCTCCCATCACAGTTTGTGTGTTTGACCCTAAGTGGCAAAGGGTATGCCCAGATGTAGGCCACTGTGGTAGCTGTATCACTCAAACTAAGCAACACCTGACTGAAGAAATCCAATCAGGGCAAAAGTAGTCTTGGGTCGCTTGTGTTCTGGTTTAGGGAGAACCTGGCCTGGCAGTTCGGGCTGTACTGCTTCTATTGGAGCAGGTTTGGGACTGATTTGCATATGGCTGCTTATTGATGTGGCATGGCGGGCAAAAGAACAATGCATTCGAATCCACTCCCGCCCAATGGCTATTGGTTAGACTTATTGCAAGCATTCCACCCATCACCTTTTGTGTGTTTCATAAATAACACACAGGGCCACAATAATGTGTGATGTGTAGCACAAATAGTGGAAAAAGCCAATAAGTAAAACTCTTGCTAGTGGTATTTATTCTTAATGCTGAAAAGGCGTTTGATCATGTCAGCTGGAGAGTCTGCAAATATTTTGTAAATTTGATTGGCTTGGGACCTAAAATTAAGAGTAGAATATGTTGCAATATAAGGCTTGTAAAACTAGAATCAGGATAACTAGCCTAATCTCAAGAGACTTTCTACTTGTAAGATATACAAAATTGGGTGCCCCATGTCTCCTTTTTTATTTGCATTAGTGATAGGACCATTGGCTAATAAGATAGGACATCACTTAGGAATCAATGGAATCCCATTTAATCTGAAGCACCACAAAATCTGCCTTTTGAAGATGACCAATTGCTCACACTGTTGGACCCTGAACTCTTGATACTGGAAATAGTAGATGCCTTTCAAAATGTTTCATGCTTTTAAAGTCAACAAACCAACGTCAGAAATACTGAACATACCAATATCGAAGGGTGCAGTTGCCTGACTACATTGTCTCTACCCTTCTGCTATGCCAAAACATATAGCAAATATTTTGGCATCCCCTTACCCAGCAGACCGGAGGGGGGTGCAGGGTAAACAGGCCACGAATCAGAAAAAGAATCCTTGAGAATATAGAAACATGGTGCTCACTGTTTATATTAATGTTGGGCCAATTAAATGTAATTTAAATGAGCATGCTTCCCAGACTCATGAACCATTTTCAGTCATTACCTGTTCAGCTCTATACAGCTGGGCTTAAGGGTCTACAGGGTGAACAAATGGCTTTCATTTGGAAAGTGGAGGGACAGATATACCAAAAGATACTTGTGTCCCCAAGAGAGGAAGGGGGCTGCCGTGCCCTGATACTTTGAAGTATCACCATCTAGTATATCTCCAGATAGTGGTGGAATATATAGCTAAGTAGATAAAAAAAAAGAAACTCATGATCGGTCATGCAGTGATGGGATGATCCATTATCATTATGGATTATCCCATCATGGATTATGGTATCTGCAGCGCTTAATTTGAAGCCAATGGTTACCAGTGCAGGGCACCGGCACTTAATTGGTTTTCGGTGCTCGGCACAGCACTTAATTGTCATCCCCACACATGGCACTCTGATACATGGTGGCACTGCTCATCTAGTTTAGAGATGAGCAGAACAACGGTTGTTTATGAATACAATATCCAATTTAAAAAATACTAATACCTGCCTCCCCAGCAATTCCTTTGGCTTTGGGGACCTGTAATAATCTGAAATGTCGCACTTGCAGGTGAGAGAGATGGTTAGTAGTTGGTTTGGTACCGTCACTGGCAGCGATGACTGGGCAAACCGTGGTCCAAGCTGCAGTAGTCTCCTGGTCAGGGCCCTGGCACATATTATTTTACAAATTAAGCACTGGCTATCTGGCATGGCTAGAAAAATCCTTATGTCTAAAAACCGTGTACATGGGAGAAGCAGTCAACAGTGTTGGACATGTGGGAACGGGTAATGCTCTGGAGTAGGCTGCTATGCTTTCTTTTGCCAAATACACTGCTACACTTCAAAACTAATTTCTCACCAGGGCTCTCAGGAGACAGACCTAAATACTGGAGACAAGGAGCCTGTAGGACCTTCGCAAAAGTATGTACACATTGGTGGGGGGAACCATTTGAGGAATGCACGGCAGATTTTAAAGTGGAAGAATCTTCAAAACTTTCAGCTTAGGTATTAGGAGTTAAACCATCCAAACAAAGAGACAGCCAAAAAAGATTTGACATTACTGGAAAAATTTACTAGGACACCTTGGTTCCAGGGCATTAATTTCTGGCATGTATAAAATCTTGCACAAGAGAGTGTGTAAAGCAAGATGCATATATTAGGACAGACGGGCAAAGAATCTAGGTAGAGTTATCCCAGACGAAGAGTGGGTGACATTGTGGCATAACATCCTCTAAACACATAGGAGTATTTCTCATGGAGAGAAAGCCTTTAAGATACTGTGTCAGTGGTGTTGATGTCGGAGAGACTTCATCCTATGTACACGACAGCATCAGATACATACTGTAGATGCAAGAGTGCAAAAGGCTCTTTGATTTATAACTAGGGGAGAAGCTGGAAACATTTTGGAGAGAGAGCTTGAGAAACATTAATAGGGTTAACTTATCCCCGAAGACCCGAGCACTGACGGTGCTTATGGACATAACGTTCATCACTAGGTTTTATACATAGAATGATAGAATCTTTAGCATATTTAGAAGGCAGAGGAGAGGATTGCAATCAGATAAAGACTTCTCTCAAACCACTCCGTCAAAACCTGATATTACATTTAGAAGATCCCAAACTATTATGAATCTTCTAAGCCCTCTGTGACACAATTATATGTACCTAGGTCGGGGAACTGATTATTTGAGAAACCAAAGGGTTGCTTTAGATGCAACAGTTGCACGTGATGGAAGATTATAAATTACAAGACCAGATACTTTCACAATTTTGATCACACCAAAGTGTTTGAGATAAGACGTTTTATAAACTTCAATACACCCATTTGTGTATATCGCATCTGTTAGAAATGGGGGTCTCTAGTTGGCAGTGATATGCACCCTGTCCAAGTAGGGACCCTTCCTTCTAGTCAGGATAAGGGAGTTACACACCCAACTAACCCCTGCTCTCCCCCTTGGTAGCTCAGCATGAGCAGTCAGGCTTATCTCAGAGGCAATGTGTAAAGTATTTGTGCATAAAACACAGAGTTTAGAAAAATAAAGAATCTTTATCTAAACCAAGCAAGACCAAAATGAAAAAAATCCAACATACACAACTCAAAATATCACTTTTAAAAGGTTTTAGCAATTCTGTCCATAGACTTCTATGGATCCTGTGATTTTACACAAAGTACCTTCAGATGCATTAAAAATTCACAAGGAAAACAACCCCAGAGGAGGGAAGCATCAGACAACACAGTGATGTGTTGGTTCCTGAGTCCCTGGGGAGGCGATGTGTCAGTACTGCTGCATGCAGGAGAAGTTTTGCATCGAATCCATACTGTAAGGGGAAGCGAAGCATTGAAATTCCAGATGGTTATGGTCTGCGGGTGATGCATTGGAAAAACTTGCCATACAGGTGTGATGCATGGAAATTCGGACACGCTGGAGGTCGACGCGATGACAGTCAACAGGTGCTGCGTCGATTTCATCTGCCGCAGTCCCATGATGCATCGATTCTTTGAGCCGCACAGCAGGGCCTGCTTCGGAGTCAGTGTGGTGGTTTCAGACTTCAGACACAAGGTGCACTGAACTCTGGCTGTGGTGGTCTCTTCAGCCACAGGCAGGTACTGCATCGATTTCTTTGGTACACGGCAGCGGTGCATAGAAATTTCTCCTGCACGGTGGTGCTGCATTGGAAAAACAGGCGTTGGAAGGGCGATGTGTCAATTTTCAAATTTTAAAGCAGTAAAACAACCTTCAAGGGCCCAGAAGTGGAATTAGCACCACAAAGCAGGTCAGGACAGCAGCGGAGTTCAGGGATGCTGCAGATGAAGTCTTTGATGGCCCTCTAACTTCTTAACAGGAGGCAAGCACTCACAAGCCCTTGCAGAAGTTTCTCAAGCAGGATACACAGCGAAGTCCAGTCCTTTTCCTCTCAAAACCAGAAGCAGCAACTGCAGGCCAACCCGGCAAAGCAACAAACAGCAAAGGGGCAGTACTCCTCCTCCCAGCTCTTCAGCTCTTCTCCTTGGCAGAGGTTCCTCTTGACCCAGAAGTGTTCTATAAATTTGGGGTTACAGATCAAATACCCCTTTTGATCTTTGAAGTAGGCATGTTCGCAAGATCCTGCCTTGACCTGCCTTGGCTCCAGACACACTCCAGGGGGGCGGAGAGAGCATTTTGAGAGGACAGGCTCAGCCATATTCAGGTGTCTGTGACAACTCCTCCCACCACTCTTGCTCAGGAAGACTCATCAAACTTGTGATGGCCCAACAGGATATGCATGACACACCTCTGCTCCCTTTGTGTGACTGTCTAGAGTGAATGCACAAACAGCCCCTGTCAGTCTAAACCAGATGTTGGTTCCACAGCAGGCCGAGACACAAAATGGTAAAGCAAGAAAATGCCCACTTTCTAAAAGTAGACAATATTAGCCTGGATAAGTATCCAAGAACTCAAGGTGCACTACTAAGGGGTCGATTCCGATCCCGGCCCGAAGCGCACCTAACAGTATTCGTCCGGAAAAAAACCAAGCCGAACGCGTGTTTTCCGACCGATTCGAACAGTCGTCCGAACGAACAATTACGATGCGCATAACAGCCCAGATTCCGAGCGAGCCGTACTCACCAATTCCATCTCCTGTTCCCCGCCCGAGCCGGATCCGTAAACGCTGATTCGAGTCGCACGGAAGCAAATACACAGCACCTTCCGGCCGGACTAGTACAATGCGCCTTCCGTACGCGCCGAACCCGTCGCTACGTCCGGCACGTCAGAGCATCCGGGAGAGCTGTACATTAGCTCTGATTCGCGCCACAAGACGATCCACGGCGACGAGACGGACAAGCCAGCGACGAGTACGGGTCGAAGCCACGAGAAACCCGAACGAGACGACCCAACTATGAATCCCATCGCGCAGGTCCTACCAATACTCTACATCTATTACCGGGACCGGTACGGACGCGTACGACGCAGACTGTAAGTCAAACACCCACAACACAAACAAACGACACGTACCCGAAATATGTCACACACACATAGGGATGCACAAATGATGTACACTAGCAACAGCAGAACTATAGGGGCGGGATGGCTATCACCAATGCCATACACACCAATAGGGGGATGGATGCCTACCACTAATACCATCCCCACTCATAGGGGGATGGATGCCTGCCACTACTACCATCCCCACTCATAGGGGGATGGATGCCTACCACTACCACCATCCCTACTCAGGGGGGCCTGGATGCCTGTCACTACTACCCTCCCCACTCATAGGGGGATGGATGCCTGCCACTAATACCATCCCCACTCATAGGGGGATGAATGCCTGTCACTACTACCCTCCCCACTCATAGGGGGATGGATGCCTGCCACTAATACCATCCCCACTCATAGGGGGATGGATGCCTGTTACTACTACCCTCCCCACTCATAGGGGGATGGATGCCTACCACTACCACCACCCCTACTCAGGGGGGCCTGGATGCCTGTTACTACTACCCTCCCCACTCATAGGGGGATGGATGCCTGCCACTACCACCACCCCTACTCAGGGGGGCCTGGATGCCTGTCACTACTAACCTCCCCACTCATAGGGGGATGGATGCCTGCCACTAATACCATCCCCACACATAGGGGGATGGATGCCTGCCACTAATACCATCCCCACTCATAGGGGGATGGATGCCTACCACTACCACCACCCCTACTCAGGGGGGCCTGGATGCCTGTCACTACTACCCTCCCCACTCATAGGGGGATGGGTGCCTGCCACTACCACCACCCCTACTCAGGGGGGCCTGGATGCCTGTCACTACTACCCTCCCCACTCATAGAGGGATGGATGCCTGCCACTGCCACTAATACCATCCCCACTCATAGGGGGATGGATGCCTGCCACTAATACCATCCCCACTCATAGGGGGATGGATGCCTACCACTACCACCACCCCTACTCATGGGGGCCTGGATGCCTGTCAGTACTACCCTCCCCACTCATAGGGGGATGGATGCCTGCCACTAATACCATCCCCACTCATAGGGGGATGGATGCCTGTCACTACTACCCTCCCCACTCATAGGGGGATGGATGCCTGCCACTAATACCATCCCCACTCATAGGGGGATGGAAGCCTGCCACTAATACCATCCCCACTCATAGGGGGATGGATGCCTGCCTACCACTACCACCACCCTACTCATGGGGGCCTGGATGCCTGTCACTACTACCCTCCCCACTCATAGGGGGATGGATGCCTACCACTACCACCACCCCTACTCATAGGACGGGTAATGCATGACACAACCAGCATACTCCAACATAAGGAATGTCTGAAAAATACATCCCCCCCAACACCATGACAAGTGTGTGTAGTCTGTGTCAAATGCCTACAACACTGAACATGACATTGAACATACAATGTGACCCCCTATCACATGTGTCACGCATAAATGTGTGTGGCCTCCACAATGCAAGCAGACCATGACCACAGTGGGAATGGGGTCTAAACCCCCATCATCACACTGACCAAAAGGTAAGTGTGGGGTCCATAGCTGAAGCACATTTTGAACAGTGTGGCAATGGGGTCTAACACCCCATCATCACAGTGACCAAAAGGTAAGTGTGGGGTCCATAGCTGAAGCACATTTTGAACATTGTGGCAATGGGGTCTAAAGCCCCATCACCACAGTGACCAAAATGTAAGTGTGGGGTCCATAGCTGAAGCACATTTTGAACAGAGTAGCAATGGGGTCTAACACCCCATCATCACAGTGACCAAAAGGTAAGTGTGGGGTCCATAGCTGAAGCACATTTTGAACATTGTGGCAATGGGTCTAAAGCCCCATCACCACAGTGACCAAAATGTAAGTGTGGGGTCCATAGCTGAAGCACATTTCGAACATTGTGGCAATGGGGTCTAAAGCCCCATCACCACAGTGACCAAAAGGTAAGTGTGGGGTCCATAGCTGAAGCACATTTCGAACATTGTGGCAATGGGGTCTAAAGCCCCATCACCACAGTGACCAAAAGGTAAGTGTGGGGTCCATAGCTGAAGCACATTTCGAACATTGTGGCAATAGGGTCTAAAGCCCCATCACCACAGTGACCAAAATTTAAGTGTTGTCATGGGAAAATCTGCAAATGCCAAACTGCATGGATGATTCCTGGTCACACAACAACAAACACATCAGTGGCATAGTAATGCTTGTGTCCCATAGCAACATAGATTGGGTGAGGCAAACAGTGCAGTGCCAATGAAACATCGCTTTGGCCATGTGCAGGCAAACATCACCCATGGGGGCTCACATTGTCAACATTCACGAATAACACAATGACAGAAGTGACCATTGTAATGCAGACCCACATATCTGCACCAATGGACACACAAATGTAGATATCCTGTGGAGACTGTAGATGTCAGGTGAACAAATACCATTCCATGGCAGCAATAGAACATACAAACCATGATCATTGTGCTGACTAATGACCTAGGAGTCCCAGGGACAGCAGGGGAAACCCACCAAACAACATACAGCCAATGGCACACTAAAGAAATGCCAATGCAGTGGTGCAAATGCACAAACACAAACAGGCAGACTCACACTGCATATCAAACACAACAGGTGATGGGGGGGTGTGCCAGTGTCCCCAGGCAACCACACAACACATGAGGAGGCCTGAATCCCTATTACACAGATGTCAATACAGTGCCACACAAAAGTAACTCATGGATCGGATTCCCCTATGTGGGCAATCAGGCATTGTTAGATGAGAGGGAGCCCAAATTACAAATGCCACACAAGCTTGTAGGAACAGCAACTAACACAGCAAGAGACAGACTCACCACAGCACTACCCCGAGGGACCCCACATTGTGGTGACACTGGCCTGCATGATAATCCCACTGTGATGACAAAGGTAGATGTCGTACACACTGTGAACCACAGTCATGTGTCCTGAGCAACTAACTACCATCACACGTACACAAGCACAAATCAATCAGCATGGCTTGTCAGCCAAGGCCAACATGGAGGTAGGGGTCTAGCCGTGCAACAACTCTCATTTGCACACACTCAACACCACACACCTTGATCTCCACCAATGTGCAGCAGTGAAGCTCACATGGACTAGTGACATTGCACATGCACCCATGACAATCCCAGGGGTGGTGGGGGGAACTAAGGTGGAGATACCCATCACACATGGCCAGTCAACAAGACTTGTGAATGTCTGACACACTGCACAGTACGCTGTACATGGGCATGACGTCAAATCCACACCAACCAATGGGATCCCGGCCACAGTCACACACCAATGAAGAAGCCAAGGTCACCCACAAAGAACACACATAGACAACTTCCAACATTGCAGCTCTGACCCTGAGGAGTGGCAGCAGTCACACACACAACGTGTCACAATCACTGAAAGCTAACACAAACTGTAAATTACATGACTTGTGTAACCAACAAGTGCCAAGGGGAATCCTGACTGTGTCTCATCTGCGTTTGCCCACAAACTCAGCCCTGACAGCAAACACACCTATGGATGACACCCTGATGGCCAGTAATGTGCCATGCACCCACATCACAGAGAACCCAGGGCGAAGATTTGGGGGGAACATTGCTCAACTCAGCAAGCATCACAAACAGGAACATCACTAGGGACCTCAGCCTGCGTAGCAAAATGGAAGTGAACACACACAGACATGCTCACACAACACACACCTTGGGCTCAGGCAATGTCACGGAATTACACACTGCCATGAGGGGACTCCACTCCTGTGTACGGAAAGCTGTGCCATACGTTGTCTCTGCAGGGCTCAATCATGTCAGCAGAACACTTGGTCACTCAGTCAACAATTAGCACAAAATGAAGGCTCTAGTCACATCAGCCTGGTCATGGCAGTGTCACTGAAATCATCTGCACCGATCAAATACACATGTATAGCAAGTTGCACTGATACCACAGATGAGTCCTTCCCCATTGATGCCCAAACTTGCATGTCCAGTGGAGATGGTCACACGGTCAGGGAAATAGACAAATTGAACAATGACAAGCACATCTGATGTGCAGGGGTGTAAGCCACAGATGTGATATTGCAAAAACATGTAGGGAATCCCATTGGCAAATATGAAAAACATGACACCCTCATATTGCTGCAAAGGATGACATGGCTACACACCAGGATAGGACACATTCACCCTGGACCACATGGGGTCCTGCACAGTAACACTTCATTTACCTGATAGCAAAAATCACCATCACTGCAGCAAGGGCATGGTTAGCATCCTCAACATCATGTACATCTGAAGCAAAACCACTGGAGAACTGAAAGGAGCTTTATTCAGCATATGTGATTTGAAAAAAGAAAGTCCAGACAAAACCCAAAGGCCAATGGCCAGTCCATGACTAAAGTCCAAACAGGGTGACAGTGGCAGATGTCACCCTTTGCTTTCCTACACTGCTACTAACCAGGGACACTCCCCTCAGAGGGGTATTGAAGTACTGGGTTTTATTGGACCCAGCGGTGCCAGGGAACACACCCAATGACCTCGAGTTCTTCCTGTCTCAGACTACAGAAACACAGAGTCTTCTTGGTGGCTTCAAAGATCAGTTTATTGGCTGCAGCCAGCAACAGGTATCCTAGAAGTACAACACGGTGTATGTTCTCAGGAGACTGCTCTTTTTCATGGAAACCAGCTATCTCTTTTATACAGAATATTATGCTTTAGGCAAACATTCCTTATTTTTTACAGTGGGTCATTCACATATTTCTTACAACAAAACAAAGACAGATTCATGATGACAAGCCCATTTTCAGTTTGTCCAGCCCACAACCAAATACCCAGTGAGGCCCAACACCTGCAACAGATATAATCTGGACCCCTAATAAAATCGGGCACCTCCTCCTCGTAAAGCAGGTCATAAAGAAAGAGCAGTGACAGGTGTGGATAAGATTTAGATATAGATGTGTGCAATGAAGGGTTTATGGCATGCTGCACCTGGGCCCCTAATCTCGATCGGCCACTGGGAACTAAAACTGGCCGAACAGGTTCTGGCTCTGGACAGTGGAGTCAGCTTGCCCAGGTCACTGAAAGTGTACGTGTCCCCTAAGGCGCGTTTTGGCTTTAGTCATTGCCTTATGTGAGGGCAACCACAAAATGGCTGCCGTACACAAAATGGAACCCGAGGGTTCACAAGGGAATCGTTAATATTAGAGTGATCCCGTCACTCGAATATGACGCAAATACTCAGATATAGCATACCTGTCATTACCGGTCTGCTGATACCAAAATCGTCATGTTACAATGATGTTAATGACACAGGTCCAGAATTTTCAGTACCACAGACCCTCCTTTTGCCCTTACATAGGCAATTTACTTACACTCATGCTAATCTGAGTCTAGGTCTATGTTCATGAATTCATTGAGATGTTGCTGTAGCATCATCCTATTACTTAGCTCGTCCCCTGATACAGGTTTCCTTACACATGATGTAACACATAGGCCGCATATGGCAGGAACACACTGTATGCACAGACAAAACAGGAAAAGGATGGCTAGAAGTATCCCAATGACCATCAGAACTTTCCATCCCCAGGTGGATAACAGTTCCCGGAACCATCCCATCAACGACCAGTCTCCTTCATCTACATGGATGGATTCAGAGATCCTATGTAGTTTGGAGATGGCCTGGTACACTGTTGGAGCGTTATCTGGAATGAAAATGCAACAACTGGATTGGATCACTCTACATACCCCACCACGGTCTGCAAGTATGATGTCTAACGCGACCCTGTTCTGCAGGGTCATAAGGCGATCCGACTGGAGCTCAGCAGTCAAATTATTAAGGGCACCGACAGTTTCGACTATGGTGGATTCAACCACTCGCGTCAATTGCCTCACATTCCTGTTGTTAGCCATAGGTCCCCAGAACGGCAGAAAACCCCTAAAGAAGTCTCCCGCTTCTTGTCCTGCAGTGTCTTCCTTGCTGAAGACACCCCTAATTCTTCTTATCTTATGGTAATCTGCCGCAGCTGTGTAGGTGGGAGGCAACAGGAATGAAACGAAGCATGTGCCCGAGAAGTCAGGGGGCAACCACGTGTAGGCCCTATCATGGCAGATAAAGTAGGTACCCCTAGCTGCTAAGAACAAAGGGGAAGTCTGAGACGCAAAAATATACGTTTCAGTGCAGATACTCTTCTGTAACTGAGCTCTTGGATTCTTGCCATTACCTTGCAGACATAGATGACCCTGATGGGGTACAATCCAAATTGGAGCGGATCTTTTTGCTTGCTGGTTCTCGCTCAGACTCGCTCTATATCCAGTCACGTTCCATCCAATATACGCTAGTGTCTCATCTTCCGGGATAGTTTCGTAGGAACTAGTTCCCCTTATCATGTCGACTATCCCCTTAACTAGAGCACTATTCTTTGGGTTGTCTTTGACGGAACGTAGGGGTGGATTTCGCGAGCATAGATGAACATCGTTCGGTATGCCCACACAGAACCATTGTAGCTGAATGGCAGCACTAGGTAGGGAATACCTTTCTCAGTAGTATGAGGCATAAGGCCACACACCCAACAGTTGGTTCTGTTCACTACTAGCTGGTGTTGGTGTAAGAGCTGAACAAAGGAGTTGTTCATAAACTCTAATCTTCTAACGGACTCGTGTTCAGGTAGAGGGTGAAAAGAATGTGAGGAGATAGTAGAGGAAGGCATGGGCTGTACAGTGGGTGCAGATGTCACTTGAAAAGAGAATATGATATACCCCACTAAAGACATCATTAGACTAAGTAAAATACAAAGACACATAATTAGAAAACATTTTCTGCTCATGGTTGCACATATTTTCCTCTTGAAACTTATTCTTTCAACAGGTCTCTCCATCTGAAAAGGCTCCATCCTCTAACGTGCTGCTCGCGGCGGTTGGTTTTCTTCACTTGAGAGTGTTTCTGAATGTCCCAGGGAACGCCCTAGAGCAAACCAGACCCGTAGACCTTGTGTCCGCAGGCTACACACTCAAGTCTTTTCACCACGACCCTACAGCTGAACCCGGATGGTGGTTCAAAAACAGGTTTTCGGATGGGAGGACCAAAATTTCATTTTATTTGTCCATGACTCTCGGTCGCAAGTTATAACGGCTTTTTCCAGGCAATGTCTGGTCGCAAAACAAAAGTTCAGGCTCAGTAGTGTCCAATCGAAGTGGTGATGGTATTGCTCTTTGGAGAAGATCGTCACTTTCTCGCTCAGAATTTGTCCCTGTGACGCGTGCGTCACTAAAAGGCAGAAAACGAGGCACTGTTTCAGTTTCCGAGTCAGCAATTCCCTCCTGGACCCACCGGTCATATGGTAGAGGCAAAGGGACCCTCTTACAGTGTACGCCGTGGATCCAGTTTTTCTTCCCTTGTACTCGCACTGCAGATCTTGTGGACAAAATCACCAAATAGGGGCCAATCCAGCGGGGCTGATCGTTCTTTGTCCGCTGAAAGTTCTTGATTAACACCCACGATCCGGGATTGATTGCATGCCCTGGATCTTTAGAAGCCTGAGGCAGTGTATTATGAACCTGTTGGTGTAAAACACGCAATTTAGCCGTCAAATCATGCAAGTAATCAAGCAGTACAGGGTGTTCAATCTCGCTGAATTTCGTTGGCCTCGGCACTCCCCATATGTTAGCCGGGCGACCAAACACTATCTCATGAGGACTAAGTCCTACTCGGGAATGTACGGTCATCCTAGTTGACAACAGTGCTAATGGCAACGCATCAGGCCATTTAAGGCCAGAGCTTGCTTGTATCTTGGCCAGTTTTAGTTTAAGAGTGCCATTATAGCACTCAACTAATCCAGCTGATTGGGGATGATTTGCAGCGTGAAATTTCTGCCGGATTCCTAAACCTTCAGACACTCGTTTCATCACTTGACCCACAAATTCACCCCCATTATCACTCCACACCATTCTCGGCAAACCAAACCTAGGGAAGAACTCTTTGAGAAGGGCTTTCGCTGTGGACAAGGCAGTATTATCTTTCAGAGGATATGCCTCTACCCATCTTGAAAAGGCACAAACAACAACGAGTACGTATTTCAAATTGTTGCACCTCTCCATGTGGATGAAATCTAGCTGCAAAACCTCGAACGGATACGTTGGAGGTGCAAAATGACCAGCTGGAGTTGGGGTTCCCTTACCAGGATTGTATTTCAAACAAACCATACAATTTTTGACCACATTCTCTGCACATTTGGGAATTCCAGCATTTTGCCACACTGGAGCCAATAACTTACAGATTCCTTTCACACTGATGTGGGCCATCCCATGTGCCATTGTAACCACTGCAAGCACATATGTATCGGGTAACAACCATCGCTGATGCTCTGACAATTCAACCCAACAACCATTTGCATCCAATTTACCCGTACTCTCTCTCCACGTACTTAATTCCTTCTCCGTAGCTTCAGCTTGGATGGACTTCACACTCTCTATCGTATCTTCACACATTCCAACGTCACCAATCCATCTTGCAGGGCCCGCAACATACATTCGACTCATCACATCTCTTGCTGTTTCTTTCGCAACTTCATCAGCAAACATATTACCGCGACCAACGTCGTTAGTGACCTTCTTATGTGCACTGCATTTCACAATCGCGACTTGCAATGGCAAAGTAAGTGACTCCAGGAGCTCATTCACCAATTGACCATGCTGTATTTTCGTACCGTGAGACGTGAGGAACTCACGTTCCTTCCACAAGCGTCCAAAACTATGGGCCACACCAAACGCATACTGGCTATCGGTATATATGGTCACTTTCATTCCTTTTGATAATACACACGCTCTCATAAGTGCAGTCAACTCTGCTGCTTGAGCTGAATTATGTGGGATACGTGCAGTTTCAACAATCGTATGTAAAGTCGTGACAGCATATGCCGCAGTCGTATCACCATTCGGAAGCTTGAAGCATGACCCATCCACCCATAAGGTACCATCACACTTTACAAGAGGAGTGTCCCTAAGATCTACTCTCCCTTTCGTTTCTTCTTCTGTCCTAAGAAAGCAATCATGCTGTTCCGGAACATCTGTCTTTGTTATAATTGGCAACAATGTAGCTGGGTTCAGCGTGTTGCATTTTCTTATGTGCACATGGCTCGCTAAAAGTGTCAACTCGTAACCTGACAATCGAGCACTAGTTAAGTGCTGTGTCTTGGTCCTGTTTAACAAAATATCCACTGCATGTGGGACCATCACGACCAGCGTATTATTCATCACCAAACCAGCAGACTGTCGAATAGAAACAGCTGCTGCCGCTGTGGCTCTCAAACAACTCGGCAACGCTCTAGCTACCGGGTCCAAAATCGACGAGAAATATGCACATGGACGTTGCTTGTCCCCAAAAGACTGTGTTAACACTGACAATGCACATCCTTCTCTCTCATGGACATACAGCGTAAAGGACTTGCTGTAGTCGGGGGTACCCAACACAGGAGCCGAACACAATGCATCACGCAATTCGGAAAAACTTTTCTGACAATCTTCGGACCAAGGAAGGGGATTCGGCGTGTCTTTATAGGTCAATGCTACCAAAGGTTTAGCCATCAATGAAAAATTCGGTATCCATTGTCTGCAATAGGATGTAATACCTAAGAAAGCACGCACTTCTCTCTGTGTCATTGGCACACTTAATTTTGCAATTGCCTGAATTCTTTCTGGGGTCAATCTTCTTCCCTCTTTCGATAAGAGGTGACCTAAATAGGTCACTTCTTGTCGACAATACTGTAACTTGGAAAGAGACACTTTGTGGTGTAAATCAGACAAATGACACAACAATGACAAAGTGGCTTCTTTACAAATCTCCTTAGTATCTGCAGCAACTAACAAATCATCGACGTACTGTAGAAGGGTAGCGCCATCAGGTAACACAAGAGTGTCAAGCTGAGACTTCAGAGCCTGACTATAGATAGAAGGACTTTCACAAAAACCTTGAGGAGCTCTCTGAAATCGGAAGCTTCGGCCTCCTAAACAGAATCCAAAAATATCCCTGCTCTCTACGGC